>PVKS010048381.1:0-12435 GCA_004027875.1 Aplodontia rufa | reverse complement strand
CTACTGTGACCAACGGACCTGCCAAGAACAATTTTAGATGCGGAAAAGTTTATTTGAGGGCTCATGGTTTTGGAGGTCTCAGTTCATAGAGAGCAGGCTGCATTCCTCAGGGCTTGAGGTGAGGCAGAACATCATGGCAGAAGAGTATGGTGGAGAGAAATGGCTCTAGACATTGCAATCAGGAAGAAGAGAGCAATTCCATGCACAGATAAAAACAATATACCCCAAAGGGACATCCCCACGGACCCACCCCTCCAACCACACCCCACCTGCCTCCAGTTCCCACACAGTTAATCCCTATTAAAGAATTAATTCACTGATTCAATTAAGAGGCTCATAACCGAATCATTTCACCTCCAAGTTTTCCTACATAGTCTCACACATGAGCTTTTGGGGACACTTCACATCCAAACCAATACCATCAGGAAGTAGAAAAATAGTTCCTCTCAAGAGGAACAAACTATAAACCTCAAAGGCAGGGACCTACTTCCTCCAGCCACAGCCTACATGCTTGCAGTTTCTGCACAGTTGATCCATATCAGTGGATTAATTCACTAATCAGTTTATATCTCTCATAATCTAATAATTTCACCTCTGAAAATTATTGCATTTTCTCACACTTTAGCTTTTAGGTGACACCTTGTATCTAAAACATAATATTCAAACACTGACCCCCAAAAAGCTCATGCCCATCTCACAATGTAAATACATTCAGTCCATTTCCAAGAGTCTCCATAGACTTAACAGTTCTAGCAGTGCCAAAAATACCAAATTCAGAATCTCATTTGAGACTCAAGCAAACTGTTAGCTGTGAGAATACAAGAGCAAAAGTAAGTTACTTATATCCAATACATAATGGCACAGAGTAAACATTTTCATTCCACAAGGAACGTAGAAAGAAGGGATGGGGCCAAAGCAAGACCAAAATCCAGGTGAGTAAAGAGGTTCTGTAACTTCACAGCCAGCATCTGGGGCACATGTCATTGTCATGTTCTCTCCAAAGGCTTGTGTAGCTCTCTGCTTACGACCTTGCTAGATTCAGTCTTCATGGCCTATCTCATGGTTTGTTTCTGCTAGATTTCTGCAGCTTTCCTTTGTAGATATCCCATGTTACTGGGATCTCTTAATCTTGGGGGTCTCCATTTAAGCTTCAGCTTCCTGGCCACATCTTCATGCATCATCTGCTCAGGGATAATCCAAAGGGACTCTGATCCTGTACACTTTGCCTGCTTTTCCAGGCCTTCCTTTGAAATCTCAGTGAAAGCCTCCATGATGTCCTGACTCCATTCCCTGCACCACATGGTTTATGCAAGGTCTGTCATCATTTTAAGCAATAGCCAAGCCTCCTAGGACACATTTCCTCCAGCCATATCTTTACTGCCTCCAGTTATCATCCAGGTAATCCTTCAGTGTATTAATGCACTGATTAGGCTATAGCTCTCACAAGCTAATCATTTAGTCTCTGGAAATTATTGCATTGTCTCACACATGATCTTTTGGGGGATACCTTACATCTAAACCTTAAAAAGTGTTGAGTTTAATTCCAATTCTACTTCACAGTTTAATTTCTCTGTGGTGTTTTTGGCTGTGATCACTGGGTTTCCAAACAGTATGTAGTCTGCCAGGGTCTGAGGGACTCTATCTTTGGATCTCACAAGAGTAGAGTGCCTCTGTTAGTTCAGGAAAATGTGGTGTAGACAGTAGAATACATGGGTTACATTCTCTGTGTTTACTACTCCAGTCTTGTCAGTCATGTATGATCCAACAGGACGTGGAAGTGACCTATGTTGAGGTTCCTCTTATATATAGTGTCCACAGCTATATGGTTATTTCTCTCTGCTGTTGCTATGGGGGTGAATATCTATGAGCAAGACTTTAGGTCCCCTAGGTGTGACTACATGGGGATATGTTAATGACTAGGAGCTTTTCCTTCCCTCATTCTTTAAGTTGAACTAATCACCAAAGTTCAAGTAGTAAGTATTAAGTCATAACTAGAATAAGGTGCAGCTTCTCTGAGCTGAACTGGGGGTGTACCTCACTGGCAGAACACCCACACAACATGCTAAAAGTGACAGGCTTGATGCCCAGAATCATTATAAAGAAGAAAACAAATAACAACAACATCACCAATTAGATATATATAATATATGTAAAATAAAATAAGGTAAAAACCAAATAAAAGCAACCACAACTATAACACCAAGCAACAGAAAAGAAAGGAACAAAATTAATACAGAATAAATTTAGATTTTTAAAAATAATAAAATTAAAATTTATTTTTAAAAAGACAAAAGAGATTTTTAATTTTTTAAAAAGAAAGGGAATGCAGAAGAATGATGAAAAAGTGAACAAAAGGAAAAATGTAAGAGAAGAAAAAGCACATGAAAAATATATATTTTTGTAAACGGAGAGGGAAGGAATGAGAGAGAAATACAGAATCAATTTTATTTATTTTTCCATCTGGCCTTTGTTTCTCCAATACTTAGTTGTGTATGTGGTGCTGAGGTTCAAACATGGATCTTTGTGCATGCCAGGCAAGCACTCCAACCACTGAACCACCACTCCAACCCCACATGAAATGATATTAACAGAGAGAGGAAATAACAAAAAATCATAAAAATTAGTTTCCTCTCTGCTGAGGTGATTAACTGTATATGCAAGAATAAATGTTCAAAGCCTATGCTGACCCAAAATTCTTTCCATGTGGCTATGGGTTAGATCTGCAATACTCCCCAAAGTCCCATGCATTTTGGGAAAATGATTCATTCTGACCTTATCAGTGGATTCATCCATTAATTGCTGAATGGGTTACTGGGATGTGGGGCTTAGTTAGAGGAAGTAGGTCATTGGTGGAGTGCACTGAAAAGGTTTATCTTCTCTCTGGCTCTATCCCCCTCCATGCTTCCCAGCTGCTATGAGTTGAGAAGTTTTATTCTGTCACAAGTTGCTCCTCTCAGATATTTTGGTCACAGCAATGAAAAACTAAGTAACACATGCCTTCTTAGGTTGTGCACCCTTGAAGAGAGCAAAGTCCGGGGTTTATTCACCCCCTTCTTCCTTCCTTTCCGCAGGAGCGGTTTGTGGCTGGAGCTAGTTGGACTGCCTTTTCGCTGCCCCACATGCCAGACCAACATAAGGTAGAACTCACAGCTCCCCAAACAAAGATTCACTCTCAAATTATTTTGGCTACATATTCTGAGAGCAGGGTAGGCACTGACATTACACTGTATCACCAAACTGACACAGAGTGCAGAATTTTTCTGGCACATATTCCCTCTGGTGTTCTTTGTGCTGTGAACTTGAAGAGCAGGGCTGATACCAGGCACTGCAGTGTGTCAATGACTCCAAAACATCTAGTGCTGCACACTCGATGTCAGCAAATGCTATGGAGCCCTAACTGTCTGTAATGGAGCTGGGGAGCCCTGCACTGCCTATCACCTATAATGGTATTCTAAGTCTTAGCTCCAGGTGAAATCCCATGTGACTGCTCATTCCCCTGAACTCCTTTAGCTGACTTCCTGAATCAACAATTTTAAAGGGGAAGGGATTTTTCTTCCTGTACTTGTTGCAGTCCAGTTTCCCACTGCCCAGAATTCTCAGCAGATTTATGTAAAAGACGCTCCTGGGCCCAAATTCAGTATCAAGGTAGCAGCTGTTGAGCCAGTGTAATAATATTGTGGCAGGGATCTGGAGGCAGGAAAATGCCTTTGATTCCTAGATCAGGAAGCTCACACATGACCTTCTCAAGATGATTCCCTGTTACAGCACTATGAGAACACACTGGAAATTACAGAGAATTTCTCCTGAGCCAATTTCTATGCAGATCCCAGGTCTATTGTCTTGAAGGTCCTGCTGCCTGTGCTAGTGGTACTCACTGGGACTCTCCTTTTCGCCTCTATCCCTGCCCTCTGCCATGCTGCCATGTGATCAGTGCTGGAGTGTTCTGTTTCGCACTCTGTTCTACTATCCAGGGTCTTTTTCCTTCTTAAGTTTCTGTCCACTATTAAACTTCATTGTTCTCCCACATTCACCCATCTAGATAGTCAGCTGATCTCCAATTGTTTTGATTCTATTTCATGGAGAAGCCAGCCTGTGCTTGTGCATCTACCTACCATTTAGAATCCTCATCCCCATAAGTTTAGAAGAAACTTTTCTGTATCAGCAATGTGTCTTGCTGAGATTTTTATATGAATTATATTAAACCTACAGACAAATTCAAAGATAATTAACACTTTTAATATAAGTCCTCTAACCTATGAACAAACTACGTTTCTTCATTTATTTTGGTCTTGTGAACATGATAGATTATATAGAATTTTTTTAAAAGAGAGAGAGAAAGAGAGGTTTTTAAAATAATTTTTTTCATCTGGTTTTTGTTTTTCTTCCACTGATTGTGTATGTAGTGCTGGGAATTGAATCCAAGTCCTTGTGCATGCCAAGCAAGCACTCTACTGCTGAACCATCTTTCCAGCCCCACATAGTTTTTTTTAAGAGAGAGAGGGACAGTGAGAGAAAGAATCAATTTTATTTAGTTCAACCCTTGGTTGAATTCTTGGTGTTAGGGTTTGAACCAGAGTCCCTGCACATGCCAGGCAAGCACTGTAACTGCTGAGCCACCACTCAAGCCCCATAGATTTATTTTTGAACATTGCTACTTTGTAATTATTATAGGTAGTAGCTACTGAACGTGTATACTCCTATCTCATTTAACCATCATAACAGCCATGTGAGATAAATCATTAGCCTAACTGTACAAAGGGAAGAAACAAGCTCAGGTTAAGTTAAGCAACTTGCCTAGTTACATACTCATAAAGGGCAAATCTGGGGATTCAATTCAGGGCTGGTTCATGTCATTTTCTATGTCTTTCCATTCCATTAACTTCCTTTCAGGTGTTGATCAGAAATTCCTTAGCAAAGGAGCTTCTACCAGAGTATAAATAAAGAGGGGAACTTGATTATAATAACTAGACTCTTCACAAAGATAATCATCTTATCTCTCCCTTCTTGTTCTTGAACATAAACAACAGTCCCTTTCCTGGAAATCATCAAGGCTGATGCTGAGTCAATGCCAAAGCTCTTGGAAATGCTTCCTTGAGAACTGGGGAGGTAGCAGAGGGAGAAATGATCAAACACAGTTATTCCAATTTCCAAGATTAGCTAGGGTGGCTGGAAGAGCTTCCCACCCCAAGGACAATACTGCCTATCAATTTGTCCTTAAATGGATTCATGTGTGCAAAATCCATCTGACATTCTCTTTTTTGCGACATGCTGGAATCGTGGACCCTCTGGTGAGTCAGAAGGGGCTTTTGCAGCAGAGTAGGAAAAGTTATTTCATGCAGTTGTTTTCCCCAAATGATTAAATTAAGCATATTTCCCTTGGAATTGGAATTTTATTTTCATTTTTTCAAATAAACAACACCAGGATTTTTTTCTCTCATCTCCTTAATACTACACCACAGACAAAGGAGACATTCGACACAAACACTTTGGGAGCAGAATTTGCAGTGTTTATTAGATTTCCCTTTGTTTTCTCAGTTAATCCAAATAAACATTTCCCTCCACTTTTAAAGGAAAAAATTATCTGGGGCCAACTTTTTTTTAGCTTCTCTTGCTCTCTCTCTTTTTCTTTATTTCTTCCCAAATCTGTCACCCAGCCTCATTCATTTCATGGTTTCTCTTTCTCTATAAGCTTTGCCATCCTTAATGGTTACTTTTTTCCAGATAGATGTTACAGAGAATGGCACATTTCCCAGCTACTTCAGTTCTTGTTTCTCCAAAAATGGCCCCAATAACTAAAGCTTATGCTATCCTGCTAAATAGACTCAAGTTTTGCCCTTCTCTCCCTTCCCTTCAAAAGCTATGACCCCTATTAATCCATAAACATTGTGTGGCCATTTAATCCTCAAGATATTAGATTATTTCTTGACTTTTCCACCAGGGAGTCCAAAATCTGAAGGATTTTCTTTATTTGACTTCTTGGACTTCCTTGAGCTTTCTCACCAATTTTTCACCTATTTGAGGGATATGGTCAGTTAAGCAAGCTCTCCAATGTTCAACTAAGGTAGAACAAAGAAAAATAATTAAATCGGGGTCCTGTGTCCAGTTGTCTGTGACCCAAATTCTGTGGGTTTAAAAAGGCCCCTTTTTGGAAAGAAAACTGAACCAGTCCAAAGCCAGTCAGCATTGACAAAGTAAGTGAAGATACACCTCTTGAGGTCTAATAGCCACCTATCCTACTTACTCAATGAGTCAGACATTTAGATTCCTTTCTCTCCCAATCACAGAAAAAAATGGTATGCGAAGCATACTGACTCTAATTTTCCTTTCTATAGTCAAAGGGAATGATGGAGAAAGCAAAGGGATTTAAGGCCATGGTCCTATAGGGGACTGGTGAAAACTCACCTTGAAGCAAACCTTGAGGAAACCTTGAGGAAAACCTCAAGGAAGGGAAGCTAAGATCTCTCAAAGACCAACAGTGGCCATATTGTAAACTTTCTCCTGGCTCCCCTAATCAGTGTCTAATTGCAAATCTTTCTTCCTTCGTCAAAAGTCTATCCCTGCCAAGTTCAGGTAATTCTTTAAAGTCCATCCAGAAGTATTGAAATGTTCTAACCATCCTACATGTTGCGAAGCCTTTTTCTTTCAAAGAGAAAAATTCCTAAGGAACAGTAATGTGTAACTGAGTTGACCTTTAGCTGGAGGGATATTCTGGGTTCCGACAGCTGTAGGACAAGAACACATATCCAGGCCACCATTAGTCAATGTTCTCTTTGTGGCTCCAGAAATGTACCTCTAAGTAACAAAATATGCTGATTGGCTAAACCACAGCAGCTAATCTGGACTGGGCCAGGATATAGCAGACACAAGCATTTATCTGTTTCTTCAATTATGGAAATAATGGCACAGAAGATAGCTAAATACTTAAGAGATGCAAAGGAATAAGCTAAGATTGCAGAAATGGAATGCACCCTTGTAAAGAAGGGGAGGGAATGGAGTGGAAATAAGATAACCCTTCACATACAAAAAGACTCAGGGATCCAGAAAGTGTATCTGACTAAACAAGAATTAAAAGACAAGTTCCAAAGTTTGAGAAGCAGATAAATCTGGTGATTGGATAAAGCAGAGTCAATGACCAAGGGGTCAAGAGCATTCTGGAAGGCAGAAGAGCCAGCCTGATCAGGTGCTATCTCATAGGGGAATAAGCTGTCTTTAGAAGGTATTCCAATTTTTAATGGATATTTATCCTGGATACAACAATTCCAATAATATCCAACCAACATTTATCAAGCTTTTGCCTGATTAGGGTATTAAGATATTAAATCATGAGCTCACAGTCCAGAGGTAAAATTTCAATCACAATACAAGACAGTCACCTCCCAGCCACTCTGCTCAGTCCTGGGCATTCATTCATTAGAGAATAAAGCAACATGGCCTCTAGAGATAGCTATATGGCTAGAAAAATCCATTCCCTCCTTGCCCAAAGCACACAAGTAGACTATATTTCCCAGACTTCTTTGTAATTCTATGTAGTTATTTGACTGAGTTTCAGCAAATAGAAAGTGAACAAAAGCACTGTGTCTTACTTATATATCTGACCCCTAAAAAATACCTAAGGTATATGATCTCTATTTTCTCATATTAGTTGGCTGGGTATGGATTCCCAAGGGGAATTTGGAAGTCATATGCTAAGCATGCTAGCACCTCCATTAGTATGTGTCCTGAATGACTTCAACAAGCAGATCACATAATACTACCATCTGTCCCTACCATCAAGTACTAGACTTTATATGGGTTAAAAATAACTTTTACTTTGTTAAACCATTGAGATTGAGATTTTTTATTTAATTCTTACCAAAGATAGAAAAACCTTAACACCAAAATCAGTGGTCCTTGCCTTCATGGAGCTTGCAGCATAGTGGATATACAGTAGAGGAGTTTCCAGAATCATATGGAAACATAAAGGAGGAAGTGACCAATTGGTTTAGGGAAATAGAAGACAGATCACAGACTGTTTATGTGAGAGGAATCTTGAAAGAGAAAATATTCCCCAACCCACACACAAAGAATCAATGAGTCAGGTTGAGAGTGGCATACCCTAAGACTGCAAAATTTGAGAGCTCAAGGATATGATTATAGAGGAAAAGGCAACAAGGTTGGGGAAGGTTATGGGGATTCAAGCACTGACAAGAGAAAAAAAAACAGGCCACTATGGATATATGGCTATGTGGGTCCCAGGGGTTCTAGCCATCAGCATGTTTGGAAACATTTGCAGGTTTGGGGTAGACCAGCATGAGACCAGAATGTCAATCCATGCCAATCCTCAGACAAGAAAATCAGAAGCCAGGAAATGAAGACTGTAAACTCAGCTCTTACTGCTGGTAAGCCTGATTCCCTGACCCCAACCCTTCTCCCTTCCCCTCAACAATCTCACCCCTATTCACTTGGGAGGGAGCCCAGTGAGTGGTCTTGCCCTCACCCCTCCCATTCACAGAGGTTGCTCTTCTGGGCAACAATCCACAGGCTGTGCTCTGCAGCTGTGGCCTGTGAACACCTTCCAGGATGAGAAATCCCAAGGGCCAGGAATCGAAGGGAAAGAGAAACCACCTGCATGTTCTGTTGTGTCTGATTAATTTCAAACGAGTATTCCAATGCTTCAGATGTTCCTGGACAGCTCTCCAACATCCTGCAATTAACCTAAATGGATGTGCTCCATGCAGGAAGATGGAACAAGGGTGATACTGATCTGAAGGATGAAGAATTAGTAAAATCATAAACTGAACTTTGGGATCACCCAGTTCAAATCCCTTGTATAACAGATGAGAAAATGAGGGTCAGGAAGGGGTCATGCTTTGTCTTACGTCAGAGTGAGTCAGTAGCACAGACAGAGCCTCCAGGTCTCAATTCCCAGCCCAGTGCTCTTTCCACTATACTAATCAAGCATCTAGACCAGTTGGAAGAAACATGTTGAAAGCTACTGATGAAGGAAATTGTGGGTGGTTCCAAGACAGGGAAGCTCAATATCCAGCCAAAATACAGGCAAGGGCAGTCACATGCTTTCCGTTTATAGTCTTTCCACTGGGCTGTGTGTCTGGGAACAACAGCAGAGGAAAAATTAATTAGAGCTTGTGCCTGGTCCACTTCGTAGAGGAAGGAGACAGTCGCCTCTCTAATCTAATTTGAGGGGTCTAAGAAGGCTCCCCTGCCTCAGATGGTCTTCCCCATTACCGTGCTAGTTCACATAAGTATTGCCTTTCCTGGAGCCTGCCTTAAAAAAAAAGAACCTGTCAAAGGAAAATGTTCTATGCAAATTCCAGACACCAAAATCGTGTGAATTAGGTATATATTTAATTTCCAGGGGTTCTGTCAATCTACATTGATAAAAAACAGTAAACTGTATAAGCCAGGAACCCAAGCAATAGACCATGGAGTGCTTGGATTTCTTTAGAACTCTGTCCATCTAGAGAAAGTGACCCACTTTGGAGGTTAATTGTAGTGAGAAAATAGCCCAGAAATCAAGATGGGACCTGGAAATTCAAGCTGCCTTATACTAAGGCAGCTTATATAAGCTTCAGGGATGTCTTTTGTGCACATGTTTTAGTCTTAATCACTACTTTTCTGAGATCTCAATGGCCATGCCCTTGACCTTGCCAAACAGTTTTCTCTTCACCTATTTCTGTACCTGAATCCACAGTGATCACTCCCACTCCTGATCCCTGAGGTTAACATAGTGGGTGGAAGTTTACAGAACTTGCTTTTCCATAGTTTACAAGGCAGATAATAAAGATAATCCCATGCTCCTTATTTTACAAATAAACAGCCTACAGCTCAGAGAAATTAAGTAACTTGCAAAAAGTCACAAAAGCAGTAGAAGTCATTGTTAAGTCAAACAGGAACCCAAGTGTTCTTTGTGCCTCCAAATCCTGCATTTGTTCTTTTTTTACACTATTTCCCTTCTCCACCAAGCATATATTCACTGATAATTATGTTGGTAGAAAAAATGATTCCATGGTCTAATAAACATTTGCTTCGTTTTCTGCTCCCCTTGCAGGATACTCTAGAGGTATTAGTATAGTAGATGCTCTGATAAACAACTTGTATGATAATCCTGAATTTCAAAAAGGTATTTAAGAATAAAATGAACTCTAATTAGGCACTTACTGTTCCAGGGCCTGTGCTAAGTATTTTTAAACTCATAGCTTTTTCTACCCTGCAAGCAACCTCATGATCATCATACTGTTTTTATCCCTACTTTACCCATGATGAAATCAAGGTTCTGAAATATAAGGTTACTTTTCCAAGTTCACACTCTGAGAGCACGATCAGAAACATTCTCAGACTCAGCAGTCTAACTCTATATGTTATTCAGCCACATACATTTGGCCCATGAGCCCTCTTTATATCCCACAGCACTACCCTTCTTCAAAGGCAATTTTGAGAAACATAATCCCCCATTCACTAATCTCTCAGAGTAGTCAATCTCTTAGTGTAACCTTACCTTCTTCCAACAGTCTCATCTGTCAATATCCAGAATCATCCAGAAATGAACTTACTTTTAACTTCTGAGCAACACACCCACAGGCAAGAATATAAGACAGATATTTGACTGTAGAGAGAGGGAAAAAAGTCTTGAGTGCATGACCACAGTACCAGGAGGGTCATCCGACACTGGGGCTCTGAAAGAGTTAATAGAGCAACATCACAAATCAAACAAACAGTCCTGCTTCACAATTTTACTGTACATGCTCAGAGATAGAATCATAACTGAATTCAGAGTTGATTCAATTAAGTCCTTCTCTCTACCCAGCAGGGTGGCTGGGGCAATATATATCCACTGTACAGGGTGCAACTGATTGCAGTGCTGTATAAATGGACCAAGGTTTATCAGTTCAACTGAAAATAATAATTGAAACCACTGTGTAATGATCCTGCCTTTGGGCATGGGCATATGCCTGCATATACGCATGTGCATCATGTATGCATGTACATATGCACACACATACACAAAAATTCATAGTGCCAAGAAGACAGGCTAATGAGGTCAGTTCAGTCAAACAATCAGTCAATTTAGTGCAGAGGGGAAAAAAGTAAGTCAAAGGAGATGCATGACTAAACTGGTCAGTGAACTCAATCCAATCAGTCGCAGAAAAGCTCCAGTAACACAGCTCAGTTGTTTGGGGATATGGAGAGTGATAATCAGGCATAGAATCACGGAGAGAAGATGATTGCAACACAAATAATTTAGGTTAAATGTGACAGAAAATTTTGTTTGTTTGTTTTGCAAAGTTTTGTTTGTTTATTTGTTTTGGCAACAAAGGGATGCCCAAATGTCTCCTTATAAAGGAATCTCACAAGCAAAAGAAAGAAAAAAAGGGAGATTTTTCAATAGAGAAACAAATTGGAAAAGAATATTTGCAACACATAGGACAGACTAAGGGCTTTACCCTTAGTATTTCTAAATGCTCTTACAATTTGATATGAAAAAGACATTCCATGATATAGAAAAAATGGAAAAGATTATTAATCATTGTGTTACTGTGGAAAATTTCTACCTACTAAATCAGAATGAAAAAAGAAAGTGTCTCAGAATGCAAATGGCCAAGCCATATATGACAATTCAAGATTTTCAGTTTCACTAAGATCAGGGAGAAAAACATTAATTTAACAAGGTAATACTTTAAATTTTTTTTTAGTTGTAGATGGACTGAATTCTCTTATTTTATTTATTTACTTTCTGTGGTGCTAAGAATCAAACCCAGTGCTTCACACATGCTAGGCAAGCGCTCTGCCACTGAGCTACCACCCTAGCCCCAAGGAAAGACTTTTTACTTTTTAAACTGCAAAAATAAAATCTGAGAACATTGATAGTAT
This sequence comes from Aplodontia rufa, assembly GCA_004027875.1. Classification (NCBI taxonomy): domain Eukaryota; kingdom Metazoa; phylum Chordata; class Mammalia; order Rodentia; family Aplodontiidae; genus Aplodontia; species Aplodontia rufa. The sequence goes on along the minus strand of PVKS010048381.1, from coordinate 567 downwards.
TCAGTGACAACGAGCACTTCCATATAATGCTAATAGAATTTTGAATTCCTTCAACCTTTTTCATTCTGACACTATTGTAATTACAAAAATCCTAAATCCACATATCCTTTGATCCATCACTCTCACTGTGGAGAGTATATTCTACAGAAGTAAAAGTATAAGGATATAAGGATGTTGTATGTACAAGGAATGCAAAGGAGCATTTTATAGTAGCTACAACGTTTGAAAACAACTTAACATCTCTTAAGAGAATGGCAAACAAATTAAGTTACATTGTAAGAGAATATTCTTGAGGTATTTTAATGGATGATATTGATGGCATTGACCTGGAAGAATGTCTGTGGCATATTGTTAAATAAAATTAAGTGATAAAATGACATGCATAATGTGGTCTCATTTGTGCAAACAGAAAGGGGTAAGCCTGTGCATGTAGGTGTATATAGAAAATTATGGAAATAAATAAATAAAGCTACTAATATGTATTACCTTAGAGAAATAGAATTAGAAGAGGAAGAAGGGAAATTACTAATTTTTCCTTAATACACTACTTTACTTTTTGTTACAACA
>PVKS010048380.1:0-12435 GCA_004027875.1 Aplodontia rufa | reverse complement strand
GAAAAATATCTGTCATATGTTCTCCCCAGGAGAGGAATGCGGGAACACCTCATAAACCACATTGCACCATGCAGGGATTCTCCCAAAGTACATGGAATAATAATGGTGAGAATGGTGATTGTGGGGCTGGGAGCACTGGCTCAGCAGTAGAGTGATTGCCTGTCATGTGTGAAGACCCAGATTTGAACCCCAGCACCATATACGTAACTCAGTGTCTGAAAAACAAAACCAGATGAAAAAAAATTAAATAAAATTATTTCTTTCTCTCTCTCTCTCTCTTCCTCTCCCTTTCTCTTAAAGAAAAAAAAAAAGAAGGAAAATGGTGATCATTCTCTGAATTTTGATTTTAAGTTAGTGGTTTTGGTTAATATAGCATTTTCTATTTATTCCTTATCATATTAAGGAAGATCTCTTTTAGTTCTCCTTTAGTCAGCATCTTTGGAATGCATTTCAGTCTCTGGTTACAGAATCATACATTTTGTTTTTTTCCTATTATTTTGACAAAATATTTTGGCAGAGTTCTAATATTGACCCAATGCAGGCTTCCAAACCTCCACTGGCCAATCTTACTCATGAATACTAACATAAAATAGATAAATACAAAACACAAATGGAATCCATAATGTGTAAAATGACCTAGTTAGATATATCTCCAAGAAATGCAAACGTAGCTTAACATTTTATATATGCAATGTAATTCAAATCAAACTCATTATGGAAATTGACAAGCTAATTTTAATCATATATGTCCAAGAAAAGCTAAAGCACCTCTAAAAAATGAACTGTATATGTATGTCTTATCAAGCAATGGCCTGTGTCATGTATAACACCAAAGTGTCCCCAAAAGCTCAAGTGTTAAGACTTGGTCTCCAGTGCAGCAGTGTTCAGAAGTGGGGCTTTTAGAAAATGACTGGTTCATGAGAGCTCTAACCTCTTCAAATGGATTAATAATTTGAATGGACGACAGGTAGGAAGTGGAAATGGTGGGCAGGTAGGGCATGGTTGAAGTAAGAGTGTCCCTTGGGGTATATTCTTGGAGACTTAACTTATTCCTGTTCCCTTCCTCTTTGTCTCTTTCTTCTCTTTCCTCCACTACACACTTTTTCCATGATGTTCTGCCTCACTGCAGGCCCAAAGCAAATGAAATAACCAAGCATGGATGGAAATCTCTGAAATCACGGGCTGAAATAAATCTTCCCTCCTGTAAAAAAAAATAAAAATTATGGCTAAGGTATCTCAAACTATTTGATGGTCACTAAAGAATCCCTCCAAATTATGAATTTATGAGATTAAAGAATTTGTAAGCAGAAAAATTTAATGTATTTTATTATTCTTTTCTGCATTTTCAAACATGAATCAAGTTTTCTTTTCTTTGATAGTATAGAATTGTCTCATAATTTTACAACTAAAATAGCATATTTGTGCCATTGGAAATATATAATTTATAAGAAATAGTTACATGCTTGTTTCAATATTATCATTTAATTAGTTTAATACTGCTTAATAAAAATTCCTTCTTTCCCTCCTGATTTTATTGTTGTCATTGTTGTTGTTTTTGAAGAAAGAGGGAGAGAGTGAGAGAAAGAAGGAACAAATTTTATTTATTTTTCCATTTGGCCTTTGTCCGACACTTAATTGTGTATGTGGTGCTTGGGATCGAACCCGGGTCCTCACACGTGCTGACCAAGTGTTCCAACCACTGAGCCACTTCTCTAGCCCCTGACTTTGTTTCTGAAATGAACTTTGAATATATTTACACTTGTTTCATAAAAACACTTGACAGCATTTTCACTGGTACTTCACTCATTTTATAAATTAACATCAGAGAATTCACATATTTAAAATATTGCATTCTCAATAAGGGTTATGTGTATCCTTTCAATTATTCAGGTCTAATCCAGTAAATTTTATTTGTGTTTCACAGATGTTGACTTCTACATTTTGAAGATTTACTGTCAGAATTATAGCAGCATGTTATTTCCTTATTTGTTGTTATATATTGGATTTTCTCTTCTAATATATTTCCTAAAATTCTGGCTCTTCAATTTTTAATTGTATATATGATGGCTACTGAGTTTTGAATGTTAAATCTATAACAATTATAATGGTTAAAATTGATTGTCAACTCAAATTGATTGAGTAGTACTCAGAGAGTTGGAAAAGCATTCATTTAATGGTGTCAGTGAAGGTGTATCCAGAGAACATTGGCATGTTTGTCAGTGAAGCAAGCAAACACCCACCCTGATTTTGGGAAGTACCATCTAATAGGTTGTGGGCCCAAGTGGAATGGAAAGCAGAAGGGGAAGTTAGTTCTTGCTCACACTATTCCTTTTCAAGTGGATCCATTTGTCTGTTCTTTCCACCCATGGGAATCAAGCAGATTCTTCAGGCTCTGATTGCAGGCTTACATATTAACTCTCCAGGAGCATCCTGAGTCTTCAAGCCTCAGGCTGGGGTTGAATCATTGGTCTCTATTCTGTTCTCACATATCCAGCTTCTTGGACAGAGCTGCTCCCAAGTTCCTGTCTATCCAGTCTGTAGACAGTCAATGTGGAGCTTTTTAGCCCTTATGATTGCATAAGCCAGTAAGTCTCCTCTCATAATTTTATACATATATCCTATACATTGTTTCTCAGGAAAATTCTGACTAATACAGATTTTGATACCAGATGTGGCTCTAGATGAACAGTATTTTAAGGATACATTTTCTTAATTTTCTTTGTGGTTTTGGGAATTGACTCTCTAATCTTATTAAATTTAAAATTTATAAGAACTCTACTTCTAATAGTATAGATAACAATGAATTTCTTGGCATGAACGCTGTAATGAGATAGGCTAATTAATGTGTTTAATGGTCAGAGACAAAGAATTAAGAATCTACAAGTGTTATTTGTTAGCATTTCATCATTGCAACAAAATATCTGAAAAAAATCATCTCACAAAGAAAAAGGGTTTTTTTAATCTCATGGTTTCAGATACTTCACTTACAGTCCCTCAACCCCATCACTTTGGGCCCATGATACCACAGTGCATCATGGCAGGAACACTACCGGGGAGGAGATCTTTGTATCTCATGGTATCTGAGAAGCTAAGAGAAAAAAAAAAAAAAAAAAAGAAAGGGTGCACAGTCCACATATCTCTCTCAGGGCATCCCTCAATAACATAACATCCTTTCACTAGGTCCACCTCCTAAAGACTATACACCTCTCAGGAATGTCATTAGCTGGTGCCCAAGCGTTTAGCATGTGGACTTTGGGAGGTATTTATGATCCAAACCATAACACTACATTGTAATAATTTTGCAGTAATCAGTTTAAAATTTTGCAGACATATATTCAAAACAGTTGAAAATATAAAATGTTTCACTGGAGTTACCCTTTTCTAAGGTTAGTCATTCCATTTCTTTCTTTTATTCAAATTGCATTAGCTTAAATGTCTAATAAAATTTTATAGTATATGGTAAATGCAGATATTTTTATGTTCCTCATTTTAGTACAAATGCTTTTGGATTTGCCCATTTTGTAAAGGTTGATATTTGGGCTAAAATAAGTATTGAAAAAGTTATATAATATATAATGTACTATCTAATACATAGAAAATATTATTATTTACATGTATCAATTAATGTCAATGACACTTAATTTTAACCTAAATCTGTATGAAATTTACTTAAATAATGTTTGTACACATTTAGAAAAATGAGGTAATTTTTCTTGTAATTATAGTAGTATCATGAGTGTTTTTAAGAATTTCTTAATTTTGAATGCGAGATACAAAATATACACCCCCAAGGCATGCACCCGAAGGCACACCACCAACCATCACCTCTTTCAGTCACAGCCTACTAGCATGGCTACCAGTTAATCCCTATCAAGGGATTAACACACTGATTGGGCTAAGGCTCTTATAACCCAATCGTTTCACCTTAGCCTTCCTGAATTGTCACACATGAACTTTTGGGGGACATCTCATTTTCAAACCATAACATTCCACACCTGACCTACAAAAGCTCATTGCAATCTGACAATGCAACATGCATTAGTCCATTTTCAAGAGTTCCCATAGTATCAACAGTTCTGCTCAAAAGTCCTAGTCCAAAGTCCCTCTGAGACTCAAGGCAAATTCAAAATGTGAACCCCTGTCAAAAAACAAATCAAGTTACAAATGTCCAATCTAAAGGTACATAGTAAACATTTCCTTTTAGACAAATAGGGGCATAGAAAGAAATAACAGGACCAAAGCAAGATGGAAATTCAGCAGGCCAAACAATTCCTGTAGTTCCATTATCTGCATGTGTATCATGTGCATCATATTCTCTACAAAAGGCTTGTGCAGCTCTGCCCCTATAGCCTTGCTGGTTGCAGTCCACATGGCCTCTCTGCTGGCTTGGCTGAGTTCAATTCCTGCTGCATTCCTTTGCCAATATCCCATGGTACAAAAGTTTCTTATGTCAGGGTTCTCCACTACAGCTTCAGCTTCCTCCTTACATTTCCATACATCACCTTTTCAGGGGCTGCCCACAGGGACTCTGACCCTTCTGTATTTTGCTTGGCCTCCCAAACCCTCCTTTGAATTCTCCATGGGAGTCTCCATATCATCCTAATTCCAGCATCCTGCTATCCTGCAAAACCAGCACAATATGGTTGCTGCCAAGGTCTGCCACCATCTTGAGCAGTAGTCCACCTCTAGGGACCATGGCTGTAGTGGCCCCTAAGTGTCCACATGGTTGAGCATATTGAAAAACCTTCCAAGCCGCCTCTGTGCAAGCTGGGTGCCCACTTGTCTCTTCTCAAAGAAATTTTGCTCCCTTGAGGCTGAGATGGGAGTGGTCTTGCCAATTCCTGATATTTCCTCAAGCTATCTTTCTTATTGTCTCTAGGCATGGTCTTTGGCTTTTCTTTAGTGGTGGTAAAGTCTCTAACAAAGCCACTTCCATGGCCTCAATTTTACTCCCACCTTTCAAGTCCATTTTTTGAAATCTTTATGCTCTACTTTCTGGTCTGGAATATCACATAAACTAGGCTCACAGCTTCCAGCAATACTCATGGCAATGCCCCAAAACTATGATGCCTGAAAATTTCCTCCACCAGATTAAGAAGTACATCACCTTTACAATCAGGCTTAGAGGAGTCCAGAAGATGGCGAGCTTCAGGAAGGCTGCTTTGCGTTTGGCTCCATGACTGAAGGAAAAGACTCCAGGACAGCATCATCGCTGTGAGGTGTGTTTTGGGGAAAATCATAATGGGAACATAATATTAGTTAAGGGAGATTTTTGGAAGGTCAGAGATTTGAAAGCCACAAGTGGAAAAGAGGGATTATATCCATCCCAGCCAGGATGCAGCAGAACAACCACTGCCCCCCAAAAACAAAGGAGTGGGAGATGAGTTAAATCATAATGAGCTATCCAATCTGCTGTAGAGAAGCCGACTTCTATAAGGAACCATGTGTTGGGCTGACCTAGAGACACCCCTACTGCACCTCCACTGCACAAGGGAAGAACAGTGTCTCTCAGCTGCCTGTGAGAGGTAGAATCTGGAGTCTTATGGAACAGATGGCCCAGTGGGAGTGACTCAGCTGTTCAGAACAAGCAACTTAACAATAGCACCAGGAGCCACCCACAGTTCAGAGGCTGAACTGGGAAGAGGAGGCATGGGACAGGCCCAGTCCTCACTTAGCTCAGGGGAAATTGGCTTTTTGGAGTACAAGGGAGCCTCGTTCACCCCTGTAACCCCCAAACCCCAGCCAGAAGGCTCATGTGATAAGCTAAGTTGGGGCAGGAGCAATAAGAAACCTCAGTCCAAATCAAAAAAGCCTGGAGGGACCAGGAGTGCAACCAGCAGAGGGAGCATTGAAAGCATCTCAATACCCTTTGCATAAAAGCCAAACGACTATTGAATTTCAAATACCCAAAGAGGTCCGCAAAGACCGGTCCCCAGGGTATTCCTTAATCTAACCTCTTCCTGGAAATCTCTACCATGAAAGCTCAGGATTCTGAGGACATCCAGGCCTCTACTTGAGTTTGCATAATTCCAGACTGAAAGACCCTGTTAATAAAGCACAGAAGGACAGTTAACACCTGCTCCCAATGTGTAGCACAGAGACAACCTCATTGATCATAATTCCAAGTTTTCATTAGAATTTTTAAAAATATTTTTCTTTATTTCCGGTTTTTGATGTTTTCTTGACAGCCAAAAGGAGATGTTTCCACGAATATATGAAAATAGTAGGTTTTTTTTTTTTAATGTGCATGTGTGTGTGTGTGTGTGTGTGTGTGTCTGCTTGCTTGGTTTTGGGGATTTTGGGTTTCATTTTGTCTTTGTCAGGGTTTTTTCAGCTGTCTTTTGCTGTTGTTTTTATTGTACATTTGTTTCTCCTCTTCTTTTCACCATTTGTTCCTTCTGTCTATTCTCCCTTCATCCTTGACCATTTACTTCTATATAAATGTCTATCCTTGTCCTGCCTGCTGAGATGAGAGGTGGGATTTTGTTCAGTTCATTTAACATTTCAATTGTACTTTGCCCCGCCAGCAAAGTGCAAAGGGCAGCTTGCTTCTGCCCTTGCTTATGTTATCACCCAAATGCTATTAATATCTCTTTCACCTTTCCTCTACTTTGCTTTCTCTGTCTCTTTTTCCTTATGGATTTTTTTCTCTTTTCTATTTTTTCCAGCAAATCCTTCACCTCCCTTATTTTCTTTCTGTTCACACTCAGACGATACAACCTCCTCTCTAACTTCCCTCTTACTTTCTCTTCTCTCAGGCTTCTAATTAGCTTATACCATTTGACCCTGCATTATTAATGCTGTGTAACCATTATCTCCATGAATGCAAAACTCATTAACATTTACATGCTTTGAAGCTTGACACAGATGATAGTTAAATACTACTGTCACCGAATGTGATGACTAACACTAATATTTGTTTCATAGGTGGAATTTAATATTGTGATATGGTTGGTACATTTAATACCATTTATTATATGCATTGATCATTCATATTGATAATCTCCTACTAGCTCATGAGGAGCTGAAAATCTTAACGGTCATTAACAGATCACAGGTTAGGGATTTGATCAGTCAGATTGGCAAAAATAAGAATATAAACAATAATAGATGCTGGAGGGGTTATGGGGAGATAGGAACACTAGCACACTGTTGGTGGAATTTCAGAGTGGTACAGCCCCTGTGGAAAGCAGTGTGGAGAATCCTCAAGAAATTAGGGATGGACTCACCATATGATTCAAAATACTCTTCTAGGTATTTTTCCAGCGGAGTTAGAATTAGCACATTACAATGACATAGCGAAATCTATGTTCATAACAGTTCAATTTACAATAGCTAAATTATGGAACCAACCCAGATGCCCCTCACTTGATGAATGGATACAAAAACTGTGGTGTATTTATACCATAGAGTTCGACTCAGCAATTAGAAACAATGACAGTGCAGGCTTTGAAGGTAAATGGATGACAATGGAAGAAATCATGCGGTGCAAAGTTAGTCAAACCCAGAGTCAAGTGTTGAATGTTTTCACTCATTTGTGGAGGCTGGAGCTAAACCCAGGTCTGTGTGAAAGGTAGTCAGTCTCATGTATTAGACCCAATAAAGCCATAGCAACACATAATCAAGGCAATCATAGATATGTATCAGGGAGGAGGAGTGGGGGACGGAAGAGGAAGGGAGAATAGGGTGGAATCTAGGGGCTAATTCTGATTTAAGAATAAATGCTTATCATATTTTTACTTTACATGCATTTTTGATTGTTCAACAACTAAATTTCTTAATTAAAAAATTAAATTAAATTAAAAAATCAGGCTCAGAAAGTCTCCAGACTTGGGAAAAATGCAGAGAACTTCTTAGCCAGAACATAACTCAAGTGGCCTCTAGTCCAATTTCCAATAGCATGCTCTTTCTCCTTTGAAACCTCATGAGCCCCATCTTTACTTAGCATAGTCCTGTAGGCATTCTGGTCTTCTGAGTTCCCACAAGAAGCAATAATTAAGCTCCACTTACAACACAATAAAGTTTTTCCAGTTTGCACTGCCAACCATATCAAATTTCCTTCCACAAATTCCAGAAAATTTCAAAACTTGTTAACTGTGTGGTCAGATTAGTCACAGCAATGACCCCACTTCTTGGTACCAATTTCTGTTTTAGTCAGCTTTCACTGCTGTGACTTAAAAGACCTGACAAGAACAATTTTAGAAGGAAACAATTATTTTAGGGCTCATGGTATCTGTAGAAGACCAGCTCCATTCCTCAGGGCTTGAGGAGAGGCTGAACATCCAGGTGGAAGGCATGGCTCCAAGGATCAGAGAGAAAAACTCTATGCCAGATGCAAAGTATATACCCCAAAGGCATACTCACAATGACCCAGCTGCTTCAGCCACACACTACCAGCATAGAGTTACTAGTCAATCCCTATCTGGTGATTAATTCACTGATTGAGTTAAGGATCTTAAAACCCAATCATTTCACCTCAGCCTTCCTGAACTGTCACACATGAGATTTTGGGGGACATCTCACATTCAAACCATAACAATAATTATTTGTACTTATAGATTAACATTTTAGATTTGGGACATGTTTTATATTTGTTTAATTGAGCCCTTTATATATTTGTTTATTTGAGTACTTTGACAGTATTTAATCAGTATTGGACAATCATAATTTCTTATAATCTACCATTCCAATCATTGCTCACTTCTTAGCAGTTTAATTTTCCTATGGTCACGTTCAAGAATTTTGTCTTATCTTTATATATAGCTATTTCTTTAAAATACATCAGGCTTAGTTTTATTGGATTTAAGTTTTACCGAGGTAAGCTTAAGATATACATACACACATATATAACTTGAGTCATATAAGGTGGATGTTCATAGAGAATATGCACAAGGCGATGAAACATTACTTTGATAAGGAAGACAGGCATTTCCTTTCCTCTGTATTATTCTTAATTTGTATTAAGTATAAAAAAAAAAAGGAGCAACAGTGAAGTTTCCTGACCACCAGTTTGCAGTTAAGGGAGAAGACATGCTAACTTTAAGAAGGCCTTTAAATCGGCAATTCCAGCAAGTGTCAGAACTGAATCATCTGCCCATTTGCTGGGATCCAAAGTCATTCCTACTCTGGTATACTACATGAGAAATTTGACACTTCCCACAGAACATCTGACAGGAATACTGTGTGAGCTGATGTAAAATAAGTGCAGAGAGGACGTTGGACATTATTCAGAAATAATTTGAAGAGAAGAAAATGCAAGCAACGCATCTAGAAGTGAATATAAGCAAATGCTATTTGGCATCATTTTTGCATAAAGATGAGTATAAGCTAGGGAAAAACAATACAACATAGTATAAGCTAATGGATTTTTAAAAACTAGCTAATAGCTGGATAATAATGTGATCTCAAGTTATGTTGCCAATGATTGAATTAATTTCACTAGAAGATTATGGTGATTTGTAAATATTTGTATTTTCATAAGTATTAATTATGAATAATAGATGTAGGTGGCAGAAACAGATTTTATTTTACACCAGCTGCTCAGAGCACCAAGGGAAGAGCACTATGGGAACAGATCAGATTTCCCAAAAGCATGCAAATAATGAATCTTTTTGTTAAGGATGTCAAGTTTAATTTAACATTGCTGTGACGGTGTAGTACTCTTCACCGTGTATTTATTTGGGGCCTTGTGCCAGCTACCTGGATGAATTCCAATTCCTACTGAGCTAAAATCTGGCTTGCCTACGGAATGATTCCAATGTATTCAAAATTGAAACACAACATAAACATACTTCTGAATAGAGTTAAACTGTTAAGAGCATTTTGAATGTGAACTTTGGTTCAGTTTCTAAGAAGTAATCATGTGTTTTATTTTGCTTATTATACAATTTCAAGTTGCTTCTTCCTTTTCACTGAACATCCTTCCTCTTCACTGAATATGATTTTTATTCACTCTATAAAAATGCCAAACAATGCCTGAAGAAACATCTGGAGCTGTACTACCTGATAAAGTACCTAACATCATAAGTTGATTTATATCCTCCAAATGTTTGACACTGCTTTTTTCCATACAATTAAAAGGAAAAAAAGTTTCCGTCATTATATAAAGTAAAAATCATAAACATAATGTGATTAATAAACTGAAATAATCTTTTGAGTAGCTAGGGGAAATTACAGATTTTGTATGCTATCACAGTATAAACAGAAATGAATAATAAGCAATTGATTATCCAAAGCTCTTGATATAAAATGTCTTTAAATATTGAAATAATCATCATATTCACCCTAAATCTGAAAACTTTTCTCTCTTAAAATTTCTGGGAGCCATTTTGGAAAGAGAAAATTAAACTTTGATATTGCAGGAGACAATATCTCAAATTACTTATCTATATATGATATGAAAATATCCCTGTCACAGATCGAGCCTCAAACCCAGAAATTAGATTTCATTTTGTTCTAGTAAGGTAGAAAATTATTGATCAGGAAAGATTTGACATTTGGAAAAATATTTTCCTCTCTATTTGACTATGTCTCTGTTTGAATGAGTCTCAATTTTGGCCCAGTATAAGGTTAGTGATAGAATTCTTTTCTGGGAATTCACAAACATAATACACTCAAGGCTATCTCAAATATTTCCCACAATATGAAAAATGCCAGTGCGCTGTTTCTGGGGAACATACCAAAATCCAGTCTAATATTGAAGAAGAAAAATGTTATTCTTTGTGTTTCTTTTCAGAATGTCAAAGACGAAGAGATTTAAAGAGATGATTCTTTGGTTTAAAATATATGCCACAATAGTAGTATCTACCATTCAAGATGTTACACTTCTACAATTTTAACAAATATATCCGGAGTTTTACAAATTAGGACATGAATTTCAAATAACAACTTTCAGTGTGTGATATTATGGGTAATGAGAAACCACTGAATACCAAATACCATTTCATACTATTGATATTGTACCAAATGTGAGAACATATTATTAAAAATACATACAAGTCATTATTTAGTCCAGATATAGTAAATTCAAGATAGAGTAGAAACTATGGTAGCAATGGACCCTACAGGATATAACAAATATGAATCAAAATAGAATTAAGAAAAACCAAAAATATTAAATTATTGAAAACATATGTTTATTTCTTTGCAAATTTGCACTAGACTGACCTGTAATAAAATAAAAACTTTTTAGAGGGCTGGAGCGATGGCTCTGTGGTTATGGCACTTGCCTTGCATGTGCCAGTACGTGTGTTCAAACCCAGCACAACGTACACAACAAAGTGTCAGAGCAATAAAAGTCACATGAAAATCTAAATAAAAAATGCTTCTCTCTTTCTCTGTCTCTCTCACTGTCTCTCTTTCTTTAAAAAGAAAAGTATTTATATAAAAAGGGTATATTCATTCTGACTTACTCTTTGCAGAATATTGTCACAGAAATTTTGATTCAACCATTATACACCACAGTATTATGAGAAAATAATAGCTCAGTATTTTGCCTGGCAAAATTATGTTATGATAAACATTTGTGCATTTGATGCCCTGGATTTTGAAATAACTTTATTTCCTGCTGTGAAAATGAGAAAATGTGGTTGATGATATCAGATTTCAGGCGCACATTTTATATTGATTTGTCAGAATGAGAAGCAGTAACTACAGGCCTGGGAGACCCTGCTGCTCTGCCCTTCTGGCTTCAAATAAGCCCCAAGATGAGAAGTAAATAGTAATGTGAAAAAAGCAGAAGACTCAGGGATAACTATATAGAACATTTACTAGATCTTCTCTAGTCCAAGATACATGACTGTCTGGGATATTTAAGGATAAATAAAGAACACATAAATGAAATTTAATATATTGAATACATTTTTCAATATTAGATATTCTGAACCTAGTAATGAAAGTCTACATCAAACAAAACTTTTCTCCCTTCTATGCCTCATTTTGGGAATGTAATTTCCTGAATAAGTAATCTTAATCCAATGAAGATTTAATTTTGTCTTTTTACTTTATAAATGTAATTCACCTACTCAGTAAAATGTTGAGCTTAAATAATATGGGATATATTAAAGATGTATTAAAATATCTTTAAAAACTCTATTTTCTTGATGCCATATTATGAAATATTTTTGAATCATAAAGTTAATTTATACAGTCCCACACCTGCATAAAACATACAGATAATGGATTCCTCAGAGATTATTTTATTGGCCTAATGGCATCAATAAATAAAAACATGCCTCTAATGTTTTTTTTTAACCCAAGAATCCTTACAAAACACATCACAAATTTTTTTCTCTTAATTTGACTATTGTTTCAAATATTACTATTAAGAAAGGTTTCTCTGTGAGGTTTCACTGATGATCATGGAGGATTTTTGAATATCAGCAACATCAGCAAACCATGAATGTAAAACAATTAATAAAAGCACTCTACAAGGGT
>PVKS010048379.1:0-12435 GCA_004027875.1 Aplodontia rufa | reverse complement strand
TTTAAAATGTTAGCTTTTTAAGGAATTAGAAAATAATTGATATATACAAAAGGTATCCTATTCTTGTGTCAAATGATTAGAAAACAAACACAAAAGTTTTCCTTACTTTATCTCTAAAGACATTTATAATCCAATCCATAATATCTCTGGACATTGGTTTTTGTATTATTTGCTTTATGAATAAAATCTTCAGTATACATTGTTTATTCCCATGAAAGAAAGATACAAACAATGACCTCTGCTATCTACAAATTAATTTTCAAGGTGTAAGACAATCACACAACATTAATCATATAAGACTTTGACTTTCATACTATGATTACTTTTTGTTTTGGCTTGTTGCTACTTATTGCAAACAATTTTCTGGTGCTAAAACAACAAAATTGGAAACACTTTTCAGAGGAATGATTACATTGTTCTAAGAAATTGCTAAAAATTCTTTTTAGATCATTGATTAGCCTAATGGGCAACTAATTTAAAAGGAAATGATGAAAAATATTAGATATAAAAGTGAAAAATTCTAAAGGAGTCTTCAGAATTCTATTTTTAGAATGACAAAGGAGGAGTATAGATGTCCACTCCTCTTAGAACTTATCTCTTAGCAAAATTGTCTCTTGCACCTGCCTTTGGGGGCTTCCACATATATTGCTGTAGTGACTAGTGCATTTAGGGAATGGGTGAACAGACAGGACTACCCAAACTACAGATTTTTCGAGCAAAAACAAATTATTTTTGTAGGGATGATAAATCAAATATCATAGAATAATACATTCCTAACACAATCCTTTTTCAATAAAAATTGAGCTCCTTAAGAAACAATAAAATGTAAGTGCTAAAGAGCATCATACTTTAATTCTCCAGAGTTTGGTTTTATATAATGTATGAATACTTGCATATACTTGTGTTTCCATTTCATTGTATTTAATTATTGTCATTTATTGCTTAATTTAACCCTGATTTTTTTCAGGCCATGATGGATTATACTCACCCTAATTTTCATTAAGGGAGCCTCATCCTCGAATCTAGTATGCTTTGGTGTATCCAGTAAATTTGGTCTTAAAGGTTCTTACTATAAGATTCCAGTCCACCTTTGATCTTGAACTAGTAAAAACGTACTTTAATTGTGTTTATGATCTGTTTGGAAAAAGATCATGTTTGTTCTTTGAATTTCTCTTATTTTCTATAGCTTCTTCTGTCTCACTATGCAGGAAAAGACAAGAACAAACAAAATAACCATGACAAAAAACTAAACAAGAAAGCTCTGTGCTAGTGTGACACTGCTATTGTTTGGCAACTTGGTAGTTTTCTTCCATCAATCAATGTTGTCCAAGTATCCACAGTCTTTTTTTTTTCTGAGGTTTTTTTTGAAGAGCATTTTGTCAGAATGCCCCTGTTGGTCATCTTTCTTTCTCTACCTAAAGAGAATGGCTTCCTTATGGCTTGCTCTACCTTGTATCTGTCTGTGTATAAACCACATGTCACCTGTTATTTCAAGTCTTACCTCTAAATCCCACCTTAAAATTTGAAGTGAAACTATTTAAAAACTGAATCAGAACAAATTACACTCCATGCTTTCATAATTATGTCATTGTATATTCTACTGCCATGTATATATAAAAAAACCAAATAAAATGAAAAAATATACAGTGTATTAAGCATTTTTATAATAGAAATTTATATTTTCTCTTTAGATAGGTAATTGATCCATCACTAAGATTAATCACCATGAGTTTTCATTAAAACTGCACATATTATCTTCTGGTTGGATTCTTTAGATTATCATGCTTTTTTATATCATTTTCACTTCCCATGTTCTTTCAAGCCTACTATCTACTTTAATCTAAAGCATTCCTGTTAGAGAGGTAGAGGAAGATCCTTTAATCCCCATTTTACAAATGAAGAAAGAAGAGTACAGAGAAGCTAAATGACTTGCCCAAGGCCATGTACATCTCTGTGGTAATTCTGAACTAGAATGACTTTGGAAGAACCAGGAACCCATGAAGACAATGGCTAATGTAATCCCCCAGCAGAGGGAGGGGTATTTGAGACTGATGGCATACCAGAAATAAACTAAAATGAAATGTATCATAGAAAACCAATCCTGTAAGCATGATAATTTAATAAAGCTGACTATAGAAGAAAATTGACTAAGAAAGTTCTGTCATTTGCAAATAAATGCCTTCACAAGGAACAAAAAGCAGTGGTGATAACATGTAGAGCAAAAATAGATGACTCACAATGCAGAAATAGTATTTGAAAATCTCAATCATACAAAACTGCATAATTTTGCTTTGAATATATATTATTTATCCAGGTAAGATATTCTTTAAGACTTTAAAAGATTGGAATTCATTTTCAACTGCCAGCACATCAAATATTTGAAATAGAATACTTGCCTTTAGTATTATATCTGTATACAGTATACAAAACTATACATCTCTCTAAATCTTACAACAATTTTGTTGTTGGTAAAATACATTAGATGCTGAATTTTTATGTGTATCAATATGCTAGTAAGGAATAGCTTCAACATTATGTAAGGAATATTCACTGAGACAATTTACCAATGACTGGTGTCACAAAATGAAGATGAGTAAAGAAAGACTCAATAAATGTGGGAAAACAAATCAGTGGTTGCTGATAAATTCTTACTTCAATTGAGAAAGCATGAAATATGAATCAAATCACTTTATGTCTCTGTGGTATATGGAAAAGCAAGATTATATGATAAAAAAATAAAATCCTTCATTATTGGTATGATGTCAGCATATTATATTTTCCTTCTCTCTTCCTGACTTCCTTTACAGATAACCAATTTCAAAAAGGTTCAGTTGGGGAAAAGGATCTTGAAACTCATAAAAGCTACAGCTAATTGCTGAGCCCTGACCACTCTTAAATTATTAATATGACTTAGTTAAATAAGCCTAGAAGATATAAGGCTAATCATTTAGCAAATATGTTGGTGTTTAACTTTGCCTACTTTTTGCCATGAATCATTAGATGTTATAAGATGCCACCTTACAAAATTGAATAGGGAGTCTACACTCATGGAAATTACAATCCTTTTGTATTGACAGATTGATATTAGCAGTTACATATATGATTTCACATTAAAGATTGTGATGAGACTATCAAGACATAATGTAAGCAACTATTAGAATAACAGGGCCTAGAAACTAATCTTCACTGACTATGAATTATAAGCAGATATTGTAGCAGGGGTAAGCAAGTGATCGATCAAAGGAACTTCACAGTCAAGGTAAAAATATGTTTGCAGGCCTTGAATTTATGTGGAGTTTTGATGTTGGTCCACAGGAAGAATTTTAGAAGTTGAGTTTGGAAAGAGTTAAGGCAGTAGTTTGGCAAAATCAGATTTCCATTTTAAAGATCTCTCTGACATCCTAATTAATAATGAGACCATAGATACAAGTGGGGAACTACATAAAACACTCCTGCAATGGTGTACCTAAGAGATGCTAGCCTTTTTAACAGAAGGTAGATGTCATCAGGTAGGTTGAAATAAATTGATCTGAAATATGCATTATAAATCCTTTGACAAAACTGATCTCATAAGAAAAGGAAAATTTTCTTCCTGAAGTAAGAGCAATGTGACTTACAGAAGGAAAAAAATGTAGAAATTTTAAATGACTAGTACTAAAATATGTTATACACATATCACAAATTTTGAACAGATTGAATTTAAATATTGTAAATATGGCATTATTGTTTTATAAAAATAATGTCATTGGGGCCAGGCGTGGTGGCACATGTCTGTAATCCTTGCGGCTTGGGAGGCTGAGGCAGGAGGATCACAAGTTCAAACCCTCAGCAACTTGGTGAGTCTCTAAGCAAATTAGCTAGAACCCTGTCTCTAAATAAATAAATAAATAAGAGCTGGGGATTTGGTTCGGTGGGTAAGCACACCTGGGTTCAATACCTGGTAGAAAAAAAATAATGACCTACTACAAAATTTTCTTCATGAACACTGTTCACGTTTATGTTCCACAATTAAATTTTTCTGAGCTGGAGATAAAATTTGATGTTGTGGCAGAAGGGAACACTTAACTTACAGCTTCTTTAAAATAATAATACTGGTCACCAAGGTTTGGAGAATTTTATGATAAAAATGCAAACTCTTCTTGGTGCTACTTCTCAGTACTGAGGGTTCCTCTCCCTCTAAAACAGGCAAAGTATCTTTCTCAAATTTTGGTACTTTCTCTATAGTGGGGGACAACCTCTCTCCTCAAATCTGTTCCCCTTCCCAAATGTATCAGGGTTCTGTTCACAGTCTTTACCCAGAGGACACCAGCCATCTCACATATTTCAATAGAGTGTGACAAGATTGAACATAGAGAATGTACCCACTAAAGGAGACTTCTTACCTGACAGTTTTGTTTAACAGAAAAGAAACTGCAGAAATGAAGTTCTTATGAATATTGAAGTACTAGCTACTTCTCCATTGCCCTTCTGGGTGATGGATCACAGCCCTGTTAATTTAAAAATCTGTATCAATCACCAATCACCATCAAATTAATAATTGGCAACAGTGATAGTTCACAAGTTTGAGTATTTTGCTCCTGGCAATGTTTGAAGTGTATCATACATGGTATTTCCTCATGACAACACTATGAGAGTTTATGTTATTGTTTCTATTTGCTAGATAAAGAAACCGAGTCAGAGGACAAGCAAATAAACAGCCGTGGAGGCAGCAAGTGGTGAATTGAAGCTTTTAATCCAGGTGATCTGACTGAACCCATACTCTCAATCAGCACGAGGATAGGTTTCTCTGAGGAAAGTTCAAATGGCATCTCAGAAAAAGTGAAGAAACATAATACAAAAGCAACTCCAGTTGACAGTATTTTTGAAGTACTTGGTAGCTGAGTGGGAGAAGAATGAATGAAAACATTCACTTTGTGAAGGAAGAGTATAAGGAGCCCATTGATAGAAAAATTTCAGTTGCCAGACAAAAAGAAGAGGTGCATAAAATAAATAACACTAATTAAAAATATTACAAACTATGATGAGCAGACATAACACATTAAATCAGAGTTGAGGAGGCATTTGGAAGCCTGTAGCTTGTAGAGGCAATAGCTGCTCAGCCTTTGGCTCAAGTCAAATGCAGAACGTGGAGGAACAGGAAAAATAGATGAGAAAATATTTGAGTAAAGATGATCACTTTGAAAGGGATGATTGGGATTCAATATTCTAATAATTTTATTATTAGATATTATTAAATAATCTTTTTAAGATTATAGAACAAATAGTGTGATATAGAAATAATATTCAGAGATACAATAGAAGAAAGGTTTGCTTACTGGAAGAAAATATAAATATGCATATCACAAGAACTCAACTTATATAAGATAAATTTAATGTAAATGAAGTAATATGAATTTCTATTCATATGTAATGAATAGAATATATATTAATAGTATGTATAGCATATATATATGTATATGTATATAAATGCTATGCCATAAACATAGCATATGCAATTTTTCCAAAAAAGTTTTTGGGAAGTCAATGCATGACATCTCATAATTCTGGAAAGAAGCAATACATTCTTTGAATCTGTGTGAGAATAGTTTTTGAGCCAACATTCTGCTTAGATTATATTATTACTTGTGACAGTGCATTGAGGCCAAATTCTGACAGTCAATACTTATAGAAAATTGCCATAGGATATAGGAAGATGCTTTGCATTTGTATATGGCAGAAAATATGGCGTAACTGTTTTGTGAATAAGTTTGTAAATACTATATACAAGTACAGAGAGAAAGTAAAGTGGCACCCTCAAGAAAATAGAGATGCTTGTTTTGAACCATACATCAGACAAATGCAGATACCACTCTATTGAAGTCAATAGCACCTAATAAAAATTTTTATTTTATAAAATGTTTACAAATGCTTAATGTGTAAGGACTTACTCATAGCAAATATTCTATTTACGTCAATGTTAAATGAATCAATGTGTTTTTAAAATGTACAAAGAAATCAGGAAAAAGCATATCATTCTGCTCCATTTTCTTGAATTGTGACTTTGATTTGATTGTTGACTTTCCTGTTTTTCCCTTCATTCCAGACGTGTGTGGCTATTCTTGAAGTTTTCCTAGCTGGTTTCCTACCTTGCTCTTTATAACTTTTCTTTCACATACATCTTTTTGACTTTTAACATTATTACTGTCATAGACAGGCACACACACTCACACACCAGTTCCCTCTGATTTTTAATTGTCCTTGGAAGACTGAGTCTTGTGCCATTGAAATAATTTCTACATTGCTACAATGTACTTCTCTATCTTGTTTCCCCTGTTTCCCCTCCCCATAATGAATCTGCACCACACACACACCATTAGGAATAAACCCATCATGTGAATGTTTAAAATTTATTACACTTATAAGAAATTTGAAAAATTTTGTAATCTTTTCCTTTAAGCAATTAAGTTAAAAAATAAGTCCTGGTTTTAATATTTTTTGTTTTTTTTTTCTTCAAAATGCCACCATTGTACCCTAACCTACAATCAGTCCCTTTTTTTTGCATTGATTATTTCACTGTATTTACATCATCATTCCATACAATGTGGAAAATACAGACTCACCCTCTTAAGCACTATGCTCATTTCCCTGAACATGGAGCTAAGTGAAATCTTTTCCAGCTATATAGTCCAAATCTCCTACTTGTCCTTACCTGCTGAATCCATTTTACCTCTAATTCAAATTCTTCTTGTCAAGTTTCTTTATTTTCCCCTGAGTCTTCATGACATTTTTGTGATCACAAGAATTCTATAAGAGGATAAAAGCTAACTGTTTAGCAATGGATTTGTCACATAGAAAGAAATTAATTAAACCTAGCTTTTATTTCCTTTAGAGTTTTTGTTAAGAGGATTTTAGGTCTTGGACCTGCCTCCTCAGCTGATTTGTTGCCTGAAGTTATATTTAATATAACTTCATATATAAGGTTGCCATATATAAGGTTATATATGGTTATATTTAATATAAGGTACCATAGTACCTTACTGAGCACAAAAGAGGCATTTGTTTTCAATATTTTACCTTTATATAGGGATCTAATTAAGCTGAATTTAATTGAGATTTGAGGATTTTGTTTATCCTCTAGATCTTATAATTTAGAGACTGAAAGGAGATAATTTCTAACTTTCTCAAGAAATAATTATTTCTTCCATATAGAAGATAGGATTATTGTATGCACACATAAGCACATGTACATGTAAATACCCACACCTTTATATGCATGTTATATATTTACTAAATATTAATGTTTAATTATGCCATCCCATTTGAAATGCTTCCTTCTTTATCATTAATTGATATTTTTAAGGAATGAACATATCTTACCAATAATTTCTATTTAGATTTTCACTAAAATACAGTAAAATGGTATTTATTTTCCTTATAAACCATATATTATGTTCATATTAGCACAATAGTATTATGATTTATAACTGAATTCAAAGAAATGGATTACAAATATACAGTAAATAATGAGGAAGAATATAAGTAGATATCATAAACTTCTGAACCCTCAAAACACTAATGACTGACCAAGGCATTTCAGAGTAAATAAATGTAATTGAACAATTACATTGATGGGCATTTAAATCACAGCTCTTTGTGGATCATCAGCATTGAAAAATGAAAGAAAAATATACCAAAAATATTGCATTAGTAATGAATGATGAGAGCCAAAAAGCACTAGAGGATTATGTTCCCAGTATCGTTATTAAACAAGTACTCTTCCTAAACTAAGAAATGGAATAAAAATAAGAACCATAGGTAGTCTTCATGAGTGCCACAAATATGAATGATTTTTCTATGTTTATTTCATCTGAGGTATGTAAGTAATTTTATTTCTCTGAATAAACTTATGAAATAAGGCCAACCACAATCTATAAGCAATATGTATGCATATAGTTTTTTCTCAAGCTATTATTTCCACCGCTTTCCATGCATTGTGTTGGTGTAATACTCACCATTATTAAATAAAATACCAGCAAAATTGACAGATTTTATAGACATATAGATTTCAGTTTAAGAATGTGGTTTAATACAATGATGGCCACCAAAGCTGAACAAAAAAATAGTGAAAAAAATGATCCAGTAATAACACCTAACTAGTGAAGTCACCGTGAAGATGGAAAGAATAGGCTTGTAAATCACTTTATACCATATCTAAGACATACAGGCTCATCAAATAGACTCTCATTGACTTTATCAATATGAATTTTATTATTATCTTCATGAATCAATAACAAGATAGCATAAAATGAAATTAAAATATTTCCATTCTTTTTTATCTAGTATAATTTTGATCATATAACAATCTTGTTTACAGAATACTACTGTTATTTATTGTAGATTTATATTTGATTATTGTTCAGTAATGATGTAAAACCCAATCACCAGGACTGAAGACAGGCTGAATACTATTCAATATCTGCATAAGTACTAGAGAAATATGATAATATAACAATATGATAGTTTTATGACCGTAAGACAAGTTTGCAGCTAGAAAGGCAGATAGGATTTCTTTTACACAATTATTGTGTTAGAGATTTCATCTTAATGCCCTGGGGATATCTTTCAGCTTTCTGATAATATTGTGCTTTTCATTTGATCCAACTGAAAAGAAATGATCAAGGACTTGAATATAGGAGTAGAATTCAGTTACTCATTCCTTTGAAAGAACATACATCAATAACCACCTTTAAAAATTCATAAAATGAAAATGTGAAATAATAAAGGGTAGTGGGTCAGAAGAATTTCTGCAGTCTCTGATGGTAAGAACACTTTATTTATTTTTTTGATCATATATCTTTCTGGATTGTGCTCTTTGGTGTCTAATTTGCATAATGCACCTGGTTCTTGCTCCTCATCCTTCACCATCTGAGTTTGGTGCATTCAGAACACCTCTCTTCCGCAGTGCCCTTCTTTGCATTGGACCCCCTCCATTGCACCAAATTTTGATAAGTTGAAGGACTTTAGGTGCCCCTGTGACACTGGCCAAATGAATAGCTTAAAGGAAACCACACGCCTCTAATTGCCATATGCTCTGTTTTAATTCAGTAAGTTATGGCCTAACAGTTCATACCATGAAACCTCTTGAGTCTCAATTGCCTGAGGTTGCTTGGCATGAACAAAAAGAAAGAAAAGCTTAAAATACCCTCTGAAAATTCTCAGTGCAGCATGTTTCTAATAATCCCATGCCCTTACATTTAGTCACATCATTAAATATTTATTTTCATCTATTCTAATATTTAATTATCAGCTGCTTCTTTTTATTTTTTCCATTTTGGTTTTCTAAAGACATGTTAATTTATTAGAAAATAATGGAATACATAATGCAACTTCTTACACATGGAGCCTTGTGAGAAATGTGGAGGTACACATGTTGATTAGACCTTCATAAGTCCTTAATAATGATGAAGAGAGTCACATTGTTTTATTGTGTTACTAAGGACATTTTAATGATATTCATGAAAGAAATTTAAAAGTAATATCTTTTTAAAGTTAAAATGTGCTACTTAGATAAACTGTTACTTAATGATGCCCCATAGAATGTACATTTTGTAAGAGCAAGTGCCTTTGATTTTATTTTTTTGTCATTGTGTCCTCTGAAACGTGTGCCCTAGTAATTTTCAAAAATGATTGGATGAATAATAAGTGAATGGATATTAGTCTTTCTGGAATCTATGTATCATAATATGTTAAATAACTGTACTAATAAACAGAACAAAAGATTGTTTAGTTCTGCTCTTGTATTTACTAGTCTTTACAGCAGCAAAGATGCTACTCTGGTAACCTTTTCTAAATTTATTTAAAGAAAGAAATTTAATCAACTGTATTAATTTCCCATAGTTCCTCTTATAAAATAGTACCAACTGTATGATATGCAGTTGTATGATATACAACAACATAAATTTATTCCTCACTGTTTAGAAACCAGAAGTTCAAAATAAAC
Source organism: Aplodontia rufa (assembly GCA_004027875.1). Lineage (NCBI taxonomy): Eukaryota > Metazoa > Chordata > Mammalia > Rodentia > Aplodontiidae > Aplodontia > Aplodontia rufa. The sequence continues at coordinate 2,456 of PVKS010048379.1, read as the reverse complement.
AGGTCAACAAAATAAAGCATACCCTTCCCTCTGACGTCTTTAGTCTTTGCTGCTTCTAGCCCCTGCTGGTTCTAGGTGTTTCTTGACTTGTGTTTGCTTAACTCCTATCTCTATTCTAACATGGCTTTTTCTTTTTTTGTGTGTATGCCTCTTTTCTATGTGCTCCTCAAAAGGATACTAAGGATTTAGAGTCCACAGGGATAATCCACGATGATATCACCTTATGATCTATCCTTTGTTTAATTCTGCAAAAAAGCTCATCTTCCAAATAAGGTCATATTCTTAAATTCTGGGGGTTAAGATGCACATCCATCATTAGGTAAATCACTATTTAACACAGTGCACTACCCAGATATCAAGAACACTAAGGGCTGTACTTCAGCTGGAGAGTGGACTTAAAATAATACTCCAATAGACATGTAGGATTTCATTGAGATTGCCTAAAGGCTAACCTGGTGAAGAAGAGAAGGAAAAGCCCAGTAGCTGAGTCTCTGCAATCTTGTCTTACCTTCATTTCACTTTAAAAACTCTTATTTGTCTCATTTTTCATATTTTGGCCTTCCTTTCCAAAACTTGTTTAATGTACAAATATTTTGAAAATTGATGAGAAAAATAACTTCATGGAGACACAGTTGATATTCTTCCTTTGTTTTTCTCAATTTACTTGTCCATACAGAAATATGAAGGGTCATTTTGTACATGGAGGAAAAGTATTTTTCTCTTGAAGTAAATCATGAAAGGATGATTAGCTAAGTAAATTGGCCTGTTCCAAGGTTGAGACACTTAGGGACTTAGGGATTTCTATTTTTGCCTTTGTTCCATTTTTCTTAAGAGTCTGTAGTAGTACAAAAGACCTATTGTGTGTGTGTGTGTGTGTGTGTGTGTGTGTGTAGATATAGATATAGATATAGATATAATTTGTTTTAGCCTCCATTTTAAAAGGATTTAGGAGGAGTGAGGATATATAGAGTCTTCTTTAGAGCATTTTATCACCATTTTCTAGCAACAAATAATCCTTTTGAAACATAGTCATTCATTATAATGATGTTTTGGCAAAATTCAAGAGTGTTTTTACTACTCTTTTGGGCTATTTCCTGGTACCTCAATGAAATAACTTAATTTGCCCAAATCTCACTTGTTACAGAGGTACCTAAACTCTAAATTTGCCTACTTATATCATATTCATCTCAATAAATGTACAGGATATGCAGATATAGCAAATATCCGTGAAGACCCTTCCAAGTTCTAGGTATGTGGGTGTTTCTCTCTGCAGATTTCTAGGACATTGACTTCTCCCACTTTCTTAGAATATGTGTTCATAGGAGATAATGAGCCTTCTTTGTAGATGTAAATAATCAATTCATGGGCAGAGAAAGAGGTATGGCTTATAAATTATTTAGTGGGCTCTTTTAATGCTATGACTAGAATTCATGAGAAGAACAATTTTAGAGGGTAAATAGCTTTTTGGGGGGTTCACATTTTCAGAGGTCTCAGTCCACAGACAGCCAACTCCATTCCTAAGGGCTTGAGGTGGGCAGAGCATCATGGCAGAAGAGTGTGTTAGAGGAAATCAGCTCAGGACATGATTAGGAAGCAGAGAGAATCTCCACTTGGAAGATGCAAAATATATATCCAAAAGACATGTTCCCCAATGAACCACTTCCTCCAGTTACACCAACCAGACTTTGGTTAGCACTCTAAATCCCTATTAGTGGTCTAATACACTGATTAGGTTAAGGTTCTCGTGACCCAATCATTTCATCTCTAGCCTTCTTGCATTGTCTCACACATGAACTTACGGGGAGCACCTCACATTCAAACAATATCATAATTGTATAAAAATCAGCTGAATTTTAATCATCATAATTTTACAAGGCAAATTTAATCATGACTAGTAAATTTTACTTGTTTTAGTGACAAGTATTACACTGCCTAATGAGACACTGTTGATAAGGAAATATGCATATTGCCAAGATGCCAATTAAAATGTTTAGATTTAGCAGAGTAATACATAAAAGTTGTAAAATATCTGATCTAAAAGTTCAACTTTTTAGGGTTCATCCTGATAATAAGCATGTGCAACTACACATTTGTGCATGAATGTATGCAAGATCATTTTCTTTGAGGTATCAATGAGTCTAGGTTGGGTGAGGGTGGGAGACCCTGGTGCATCATTGGTTACCAGTGTTGGGAACATGAGGTTCAGCTGGCTTGTAATTGGTGGTAAACAACTCTAAGGGGTTCAGCTGGCTTGTAGTTAGCAAATTACCTGACCGCAGGACTAAGCTATTTGGCCACTCATTTGTTACAATTGAAGAAAGGTGTTTGTATTGTATCCTATTGGCTATTGTAATGGATAAATAGAGTAGCAGCTAGTCAGGTAGTAGAAGTAGCCAAAAGAATGCAAGCAGCAAAAGAAGGAAGCGGCCCAAGGAGAAAGCAGCCAGAGAAGAAGC
>PVKS010048378.1:0-12436 GCA_004027875.1 Aplodontia rufa | reverse complement strand
AAAAATAGACAAGTGGTACTACATCCAAATAAAACTTCTGGGGACTGGAGTGGTGGCTCAGCCGTTACTGCGCTTGCCTGGCATGCGTGAGTACGCAAGTTCGAACCCCAGGACCACGTACACAGTGAAGTCTCAGAGCAAGGAAGGCCACGTGGAAAACTAAATAAAATTGGTTCTCTCTCTCTCTCTCTCTCTCCCTCCCTCGTTAGAAAAACGTTCTTCTGCAGAACAAAGGAAACATCAATAGAATAAAAAGGCAACATATGGGATGGGAGAAAATATTTGCAAACCACACATCCAGTAATGGGTTAGTCTCCAAAATACATAAGGAACTCCTACGTCAACTGCAAAATACTAATAACATGATGGAAAAATAGACCAAGGACCTGCATAGATATTTCTCTGAAGAGGACAAATGAATAGGTATGGGCAAAATGTTTGGCATCACTAATCACCCAGGAAATGCAAATTAAAACTGCACATGAGCTATCACCTCACACCTGTTAGGGTGGCTAGTATTCAAAAATAAGAAGTTTTGTGGAGAAACTAACTTTTATACAATGTTGGTGGGAGCGCACAATGGTACAGCCACTACAGAAAAAATATGAAAGTCTCTCACTATATTAAAAATGCAACTACTATATGATACATTGATCCTGCTTCTTGATATTATCTACCTAAGTTGAAATCTGGCTCTCAAAGAGGTATTGGTATTCCGATGTTTATGGCAGTTTTATTCCCAATAGGCAAAGTGTGGAAACAAACTAAATGACCACAGGGAATGGATCAAAGAAAATGTGCGTGTATTTGTGGTGTGTATGTGTGTGTGTGTGTGTGTGTGTGTGTGTGTTAATACGTATATATACACACATACATTCACACACAATGGACATCATTCAGCCTTAGAAAGAAAGAAATTCCACAATATGGAACAACACGAATGAACCTGAAGAACATTATGCTAAGAGAAATAAGCCAGTCCAGAAGGAAGAAACTGCTGATCCCACTTACATGAGGTATCTGAAATAGCCTAATTAATAGAATCAAAGATTGGAATGGTTTCCAAGTGTTAGAAGTAGTGTGAAATGGGGACTTAATCAAGGGACATAAAGTTTCAGTCAAGCAACATTGTAAGTGCTAGAGATATGCTGTACAACATTGTACCTACCTATAATCAACAGTATAAATACAGTATTGTATACTTCAAAATTTAAAAATATAAGCTTCTTATTAAGTGTTTTATCACAATAAAATAAAATTAATTTTTAAAAGATAGACAAGTTGAAAAAATAATAGATAATCTACAACCAATATCTTCAGTTTATACACATTTACTTAATACCAAGTATCATGACATACAATCTCTGACGAGTTTGGAATGAGAATGCTAACTACATAAGCTACTATAGGAGAATTTTTCTTGCTTTTCTGATTTTAAAGTAAATGGTTAAGTATTGCAAATTTATGGTATTATATGTAGATGAAAAGCATGTTGTATCCACTATGCTCAATAAACAACATATTTAAGAGTTGGAAACCAATAAGTTATCAAGTGATCAAAATCTTCTGAAATATTAAGTAAATAGCATCAATTTCCACTGTAAAAAATGGAACACGTGGAGGTGAGAAATATAATAGGTGATATTAAAAATTCAATGAATGGGCTTGAGATCAGGCTAGACGCTACAAAAGCAACGATCTGTGCACTTGAAAGTGACAACAGCTAAGAATGGGATGGTCTCCACTCATTTTCATGCACCTATGCTATGGTGGGATGTCTAAATTCTCGTTCAGTTCATCCCAATTTCCATCCAGTTATTCAAATCATCCCATTCCTGTTCTTCTCAAGAACTGTAAGCAACCATTTTAGAGTCTTGGAGGAGTGTTAAGCACTGTCACCTTGATTTGATTCACAAAGTGGTTCACTGCATTTCCAACATTTTATGTTCTCCTGGGGGTAAATCCAATTTTCAGAATCTATATACATTATATATTATTTTGTTAAAATTTGTATGATTGTTCAACAAATAAATTTCTCAAAGAAAAAGAATGCACAAAGTCAGAAGCACAGTTCTAGACAGAGTGCATATAAGAAAATAAGTAAGTGGGCTGGATCAAGGGCTCTGCAGTTGGAGCACTTGCCTGGCATGCGCAAAGACCTGGGTTCAAACCCCAGCACCACATACGCAGTGAGGTGTTGGAGAAGCAAGGGCCTGATGAAAAAATATAAATAAAATTGATTCTCTTTCCCTCTCTCTTAATAAAAAGAAAACAAGTAAGAATAGTTCCTTTCGCATGGAAGACAAGAGTGTACAGGTTGGCAAAAATACAACTAGCAAATTTGGTTCAGCATATGTTCACTGAGTTCTTACTCTGTGCCAGTCATTGTGAGTTGGTTAAAACCTAGAAACAATAAACAATAACACCTATTTCTCATGGAAAGGGAGAGAGTTTGTATATGTGGGGTTTTATTGGGAACAACATTTTTTCTTTTTTATATATTTTATTAGTGAATTATAGTTTTACATAATGTTGGGATTAGTTGTCACATATTTCTAGATGCACACAATTCAGCAATACAATTTGTTCAATATTCCCCACACACATCCCTCTACCTCCCTCCTCCTGTCCCCTGATCCCTTGCCTTTCTTCTGTGTCCTATATGGGAACATTTTTTATAGATGTATATCATTGTCTCTTTGGAAATTGTCTAGGTCATCTCACATCTTTGTGGTTTTTTTCTTAAAAGTTGATCAAAATGACCTTCTATACCTTGGTATATTTGATGACATTTATCACTATGATTTACACCCTTGGAATTTTTTCTCTTACTAAGTTGTTATATCCAGGTACATTTGAGTGGTTGATTAGAGTTTGGAGGGATGGAAGCATGACGGTTGAGCAAGAACTGGTGCAGGTATTTCCAGTAGCACTAGGTGAAGGCTGGGCCAGGGCAGGATAATGGGAAAATTAGATTTTTTTTGGAAAACAGATAGTTGAGTAACCAAAATCAATTACTAAGACAAAGTTCAAAAGTAGAGAACAGTTGCTCCACAGGGAATCACTGAAGAGACAATAACTCTAAAAGGAAGACCCCAGCATATAAACTAAGGTAGAAAATCAAAATGGTACAGGCAGGAGTAGGTTTACCGTGTAGCTAAATGAACCCTAAAGCTTTAGGGCCCTTCATTTTCATATAAGTTTTCCAAAGGCCCTGGGGAATTACCCTAACTCTGGTCATATATTTTTGTAAAATTTGCAAAAGTAAAATGGTTTAAGTTGAATCAGTCAAGATTACAGTTTTCTAGGATGGGGCTGTGTGGCTCGGCAATAGAATGCTTGCCTGGCATGTGCAAGCACCCAGGTTCAAACCCCAGCACCACATGCACAACTAAGTGTCAGAAAAACAAAAAACAGATGAAAAATAAATAAAATTGATTCTCTCTCTCTCTCTCTCTTTTATAAAAAACGATTATAGATTTCCATTTCAACTTCCTTTTCCACCATACTTCCCTTAGTGTTAGCTGCAGCTGGAGTAATCATGGGAAATTTTATGATCCCTATGACATGCTTGGATCCAGTGGAATCCTCTGGCAAGTTTTAAAGTACGTCCAATGTTAAAAGGAAGGAAATCAGGGTTATTTGGGTAGACCAACTGAACTCTTGACTGCTATGATGCAGTTCTTTTTGGAGGAGATACCAAACTTCATTCTGACCAATTTGTCAGGGACTGCAGCCAAGTAAAACGTGACTTTGTCCATCTGAACGGCAGTGACAATTAGAAAGAGAACTAAGAGGGAAGATGTAGCCCATACAGAGACAGGGGCTCTCTGTTCTCTGTGTGTCCTAAGTCTAGCCCATGAATGCAGAAGGTTTGCAACTAGATGAACTATGTGGAAAAAAAACTCAAGGGGAAGCATTGATGAAGAAGCTGAAATGTTATTAAAGGAACTTCTCCAAAGACGGCCTTCTATTTCTGGTTTGGAATAATGTCTGGGATCAGATTTACTTTCCCAACTGAAATAATTTAAAAATTGGAAATATATGAAATAATACTTTTCGTTACTGGAGCATCAGGCCATGAAGAACACTATTCTCTTGGAGACAGGAAATAAATGAGGTAATCCATACAATTGCCCAAGCTTACTACCCTGAGAAACCTTGGTGCAGAATGTGACAGCCCTGGTTCAGTCTGACAGACTCCCTGGGTTGAAGAGATGGAGATGATAATATGGTGAAACTAAGGAGGTTAGAAATCTCAAAAAAGTACCAGAGAGGCTAGAGCAAGGATTCAAGTTGTCTAAGTATTAAGATAAGTACTACAGAGGGTCCCTCTCGAGTATTAAGCTAAGTACTCAATAGGATGTGAGAGGAAACTACCTGATGTTCAGGGAAGAATCACACAAAAAGATCAGAAGTAACTGCACTTTGCGCTCACATGGGGTCAGGAGAAGCTACTATTCTCAAACAGCCAGATTGGGAAAACCGCATTATTCCAGAACATTTATGTAGAGTATTCATCATGGTTCTGCCACAGTTGTGGGGAATACTTACCCCTATCCTGAACATTTTTCCAGGCCTGCCTCAAAATCATAAAAGCTAGACCTTGAAGGGATCAAACTATTTGCAAGATAATTGAACTGCATTCCAGAACATAGCTCAATACAATCAGGAATAGAGATATCTAGCACCTAGTGAGGTAAAAGTCACAACGTCTGGCATCCAAAGAAAGATGACCATACATACAAAGAAGCAGGAAAATATGACCCGTAGTGAGGAGAATAATTGTAATAGAATTAGCAAACAGGATATTTTAAAAGTTCCTGTAACTATTTCATATATTAAGGAAATTGAATAGGGGCTGGAGCGGTGGCTCAGCGGTTTCGGCGCTTGCCTGGCAAGCAAGGACCCGGGTTCAAATGCCAGCACCATGTATACAACTAAGTGTTGGAGCAACTAAGGCCATGTGAAAAACTCAATAAAGTTATTCCTCTCTTTCTCTGTCTCTCTCACTGTCCCTCTCTCTTTATTAAAAAAAAAAGAAGTTGAATAGAGACATGAAATAAGTGAAAAAAACAGAATGTGAATGCATATCAATAGAAAGCATAGAAAAATAGTATATACAGGAAAAAATCAATAGAGCTTCATTGCCTTGGGAAAACAACATGTAGCTTAATATACATGTAATCAGATCCTCCAAGATGAGCTTGGGGACAGAAAAAAATATTTGAAGAAATAATCTTCCAGATTTGATGAAAACTATAAACATCACATACCCAAGAAGTTCAGTTAACCCTAAGCACAAGAAATATGAAGAAAAGTAGAGCCAGGCACATCATAATCAAATTGTCCAGACCAGCAATAAAGAAAAGCTCTTATAAGTAGCAAGAGAAAAGAGATAACTTATGTTCCAAGGAACAAATATATAGGTTACAGCATATTGAAAATTATGTAAATGAAAAAACAGTGGAGCAGCACCTGACAAATAAATCCAACAAAAATTGGGAGTCCTCAACCTCCATGAAATTTTTAGGGGTCCACTGGTGTGAGGTATGTCCAGAACTATCTGCTAAAGTGTGATTCACAATAAAGTTATGGAGTCAACCTAGGCGCCCATCAAAAGATGAATGGATAAAGGAAATGTATGCAGAAGGGGGTTTTACTCAACCATAAATGAGAATGAAATTATGGCATTTACTGGTAATGGGTGGGACTGGAGAACACCCTGCTAAAGTTAAGATTAAGAGGCTGTATCTGGCCCCTCCCACTACCAAAAAGGAAGTGTAACACCAGGCCCACACCTTTGCGTTTCAATACATTCCTCATTGGGTGGGTTATTCCAGCCCATTTAATAAGTAATGTGAAAAGTTGCTGGTTTTGAGTGGGACCCAGAGCAAGAGAAGAATCTGCAACGCGTCCAAGCCACAGTGCAAGCAACACCACCACTTGGGATTTGTGATGTAGTAGTTGCAAAGTAGCTCAAAGTGTGAGTGGCAGAGACACTATTTGGAGCCATTGACAGGCTCCTATTGGTGAATCAACATGTGGGCTGTTAGGATTTGGGAATAAGGTCCTGACATGTGCTGTGAATAACTACTATTCTTTTGAGAAGCAGCTCTTGGACTGCTTCTGGGCCTGAGTGGAGACTGAATACTTAACCATAGGCCACCAAGTTACCATGTGGCATGAGCTGCTCATGATGAACTAGTTCTTATCTGACCCACCAAGCTATAAAGTTGGTGTCCACAGAACCATTCCATTACCTCCAAATGGAAGCAGTATACATGCGATCAGGCCCAGTCAGGCCCTGAAGGTACAGTTAAGTCACATGAAGAAGTAGCCCAAATGCCCATGACCTCCACTCCCGCTTCACTGCCTTCTCTCTCTTAGCCTGCACCTACTGACTCCTGGGGAGCTCCCTACGTTCAGTTGACAGAGGGAGAGAAGACTCTGGCCTGGTTTACAAATGGCTTGCACCACATTCAGGCACCACCTGAAAGTGGACAGTTACAGCTCTTCAGCTCCTCTCTGGGACGCCACTGAAGGATAACTGATGAAGGGAAACCCTCCCAGCAGGCAGAAATTTGAGCAGTGTGCCTGTCTGTGCTTTGTTAGGAAGGAGAAATGGCTAGATGCTCAATTATATTCTAATTCATAGGCTATTGCCAGTGGTTAGCTGGATGGATAGGGACATGGAAGGAACATGATTAGAAAATTGCTTAAAAATTTTTAGCAAGAGGTATATTGATAGACCTATACGAATGGACAGAAATGTGAAGGTATCTGTGATTCATGTGACTGCTCATCACAGGGTGATCTTAGCAGAGGAGGCTTTTAGTAATCAAGTGGATATAGTGACTCATTCTGTTGGTACCAGTCAGCACTTTCCCATGTCATCATGTCACACAATGGGCTTATGAATAAAGGAGCCATGATGGCAGGGATGGAGAAAGTGTATGAGCTTAGCAGCATGAGTTCTAATTACCAAGGCCAACCTGGTTATAGCCACTGCTGAGCACCTGACCTGACTGAAAAGAGAGCAACACTGAGATTGTGATATGGCACATTCCCTGGGTTGATCAGCCAGCTTCCTGGCAGCTGACTACACTGGATTCCTTCCATCAGAGAAGTCCAGTGTTTTGTCCTTCCAGAATAATTACTCTAGATAAGTATGTGCCTTTCCTTCACACAATGCTTCTGCCCAAACTATCATTCATGGCCTTATAGGATGACTTATCCACCATTGTGCTATTCCACCCAGCATTCCTTCCAACAAAGGAACTCAGTTCACAGCAAATGAAGTGCAGCCGTGGACTCGTGCTCATGGAATTCACTGGTCGTAACCATGTTCCCCATCAGCCTAAAGCAGCTGGCTTGATAGAATGGCAGAATGGCCTTTTGAAAACTGAGTTACAGTACCAACTAGGTAGCAATACCTTGCAAGGCTGGAGCAAGGTTCTCCAGAAAGCCGTATATGCTCTGAATCAGCCCGCAACTGCTTCTCCTATATTCAGGACTCCTATATTCAGTCCTATATTCAGGACTCCTGGGTCCCGTAATCAAGCGGTTAGAAGTCATAAAGCACCAAACGTCATTGCTCCTAGTGACATGCCAGCAACATGTTTGCTTCCTCTTTGCATGACCTTGTACTCTGCTGGACTAAAAGTCTGAAGTCCAAAAGAAAGACTGCTTCCACTATGAGATGCAACAATGATTTCCTTGAACTTGAAGACTGCTGCGTGGCCACTTTGAGCTCCACATGCCTTTCAATCAACAAAGAAGGGAGTTGTAGTGATAGATCCCGATTATATTACTCCACAGTGTAGGTAAGGAAGAATCTGTCTGGAATTTAGGAAGTCCCTTATAATACCTCTTAGTATTTCCAAATCCTATAATTAAGGTCAAAGGAAAACATTTTGGATCCTTCAGGAGTGAAAGTGTGGGTCACCCCACTTCCTAAAGAGCCATGACCAACCAAGGTGCTTGGTGCAGGCAAAGGGAATGCAGAACACGCAGTAGAAGAAGGCGATTCTGGACATCAGCACCCATCATGTGATCAGTTATGAGAACGAGAACTGTAACTGTCCTGTTACCTTATTTACAGGAAACTCCTACTGCCACTGACCCAGTAAGTTACTCTGTCATGTCCAAGGTCTAGATAATCTCTAAGGCCCTGGCAAATAATGAGTGCCTAGTGTGTGCCTGGCTCTGTACCGAGCGAAGGCCAGGAGAGAAAGCAGTGTTCTCGTGGGAAGGGAGAGCAGCAATAGCAAGAGAAAGGCCAGAGGGAGGGTGCCAAGGAAGGGGGTCCACTGTATTCTGCTAGAAAGACAGATTCCATGCCATTCGAGAGCATGAAGGGAGAGTGGAGAAGTGGCGGGGACAGTGTTTGCCTGGCTTTGAAATATGGCTGTCCAAGCTGCTTGGGCACCGATGTGCTCTCGACAATCTGAAAGGGCCCTTGGACTGTTCCCATGTTGAGGCTGCTGTTGAAGAGCCCTTTTGTTTGGAAGCCTCTTTCATTTGTATGAAGTTATGCTCACTTCCAATACATGTTTCTCAGTTTCAAGAGCTCTCCAGTCCTTTTGGAAGGCCCCTGGGACAAAAGGAGCTGTGGGCTGCAGAGGCCAGGTGCTCAGACTCCCAGGGTGGGTGGAAAATCGAAAGAAAGTGAATGAATGGGGTTCAGAGATGCGGAGTGGCCAGGTTGCTCTTGGTTGAGTCAATAGGGAACCGTTACAGTAGAAATAAGCCCTGGCCTGATTTTTCAGTTTACTTCATTCCTTTCTGACGGGCTCACACTAAAGGGGAAAAGTGGGGCAAAGGAAATTAGCCTGACATTCAAGAGTCTGCACAGTATGGCCCCAGCCCACCGTTGAGTCTTGTCTTTTATGTCTTTGACCTTCATGTTCTACTTGGCAGCCTAGGCTTTAACCCCTGAAAAATAACAGTCCTTGAATTTCCCATCTCCAATCCTCACCTTCATCTGCACTCCTCTATCCTCACCTATGGCAATTTCCTCTTAGAGCTGTTACTCCTCTGAGTCCCTATGCCAATTGCCCATGTTAGCTTTTCTCATATTATGTCTTATCACACAAGGCATTAACACTTTTTCATTGTGCATAAGTCTATCTTCCCATCTTGATTCTAAATGCCCGGAGGACAGTACCCTGTCGTATACCTCCTGCTCCCCTCCTCTTCCCCAGCTGTTCTATATTCACAATTAATCAATACAAAGTTATCTTCTGGGGCTGGAGTGGTGGCTCAGTGGTAGAGCACTTGCCAGACATGTGTGAAGACCCTGGGTTTGAACCCCAGCACACATACACAACTAAGTGTTGGGAAAATGAAAAGAAGATAAAAAAATAAAAATTGGCTTGGTCTTTGTTTCTCTCTTCCCCCATCCCCTCTCTCTTTAAAAATCAATAAATAAAATGCCACATTTTTAAAAATTATCTTCTGGTTGTTGTGTTGATTATTACAAATGTGTCACAAAACTAACCCATAAGGTTCTGCCTTGAATGCTTTATATGACCATGAGCAACTTTCAGCTTTTTTGTATGCCTCAGTTCACCCACATGGAAATGACTAGGTTGGACTCAATGAAGTCTCCAAGCCCTTCAGCACAACAATTCTACAAATCCTTGCTGAAAATGAGGAAAAGGAATCAATCCAGCTTTCAATTCAAGCTGGGGGAGAAGGGACAAATTAATTTGCATTAAAAATAAAACTACACAGCAAACAATGGCTGAAGAGGCAATGAAAAGGAAGCTACAAGATGGTTTAGGGCTAAGAACTAGTGTGAGAATTGAGGTGGGGGGAAATACCAACTTAGAGAACAGGATTTTCCAGCCCTGAGTGCTTTACAAACATGAGTTTTCTTCTGTAATAGACAAAAGAATCCAGCTAAGTCGAGTGCTTTTTGTTAGCAACTGATTGCAAGAGCCTAAGAAACAGGATCAGCCAGTGAAAGTCCCCACCACTCCACCATCAAGCACTCCTCAGTGCCCAGGTCTGGCCCACAACACTCCCAGACATTGCCATCTAGTGGCAGTTCAGAGATATATCCGGGCTACTCATCCTTGGCATTCTTAGATGAAGTTGAAAACTCTGGCCAATCCAAGACAACTTGAGAAGAAGGACAAGTCACCTGAGGGAAGGCTTGATTTAAAAAAAAAAAAAGCTAAGAGGGACAAAAAAATTACAGGTAAATACAAAGCCAGAGCAGTAACACAAAGACGTACACGGACAGAGTCCTGAAGACAGGTGAACCTACCAGTGGAAATGGGAATGAAGACCGTAAGAGGACTAGGCAATTAGCATAGCCATTCACTGTGGCCAGGCATCTCCATTATAGTTATAGGGGGGATGGTGATAGAGGAAGCTTCTAGGATGTCCCCTGAGCCTTTTCATCTCCCTTGTTCTTGATTTCTTCCCTTTACCATATTCGGATTTGGGGGGGGGGTGCATGGGTACTGAGGATTGAACCCATGGGTGCATAACCACGGAGTCACATCCCTAGCCTTTTATTTTTTATTTTGAGACAGGGTCTTGCCAACTCGCTGAGGATGCCCTCAAACTCGTGATCCTTCCACATTCTCACCAACACTTGGAACCCTTTGTCATTTTCATAATAGATATTCTAAGAGGTGTGAGTTGATATGGAACTGTGGTTGAGGTCAAATATTTTTTTTCATGTATCTGTTAGTCATTTATTTGTCTTCTTTTGAGAAATATCTATTCAGATTATTTGCCCATCTCTTAAGCAGATTATTTGTTGTCTTCCTATAGAGTAGTTGGAGTGACTTACATTAATGCACTGTTAGCTGCATGGCATGTAAATACCTTCTCTTAGTCCATAGTTTGTCTCTTTACTCTGTTCTTTATTGTGCACAAGCTTTTTAATTTTAATGTAATTCCATTTGCCTTTCCTATACATAGCAAACTGTTGTTCAAAAAATAAAGGTGAAATAAACCTATCTCAAGACAAAAAAAAAGAATCCTGCATTATAAGAAATACTAAAGAATATCCTCCAGGTTGAAAGGATATGATTTCTGACTTAAATCCACAAGGAGAAATAATGACTATCAGAAATATGTTCACATAAAAGGCATTATAGTTATATTTTTCTGATTTCTTCCCTTAATGTCTGCAACAAACATGAGATTGTTTTGAAAGAGAGAGTGACAGTGAGAGAGAGAGAGAGAGAGAGAGACAGAGAATGAGAAAAATCAATTTTATTCAGTTTTTTTCATGTGGCTTTCATTTCACTAAGACTTTGTTGTGTACGTGGGGCTGGGGTTTGAACTCGGGTACTCACACATGCCAGGCAAGCACCTTTACCACTGAACCACTGCTCCAACTGCACATAAGATTTTTTTAAAGACAGAGGGACAGAGAGTGAGAGAAGCAATTTTTATTTTTTCACCTATTTTTTTGTTTTTCTGACACTTAGTTGTGAAGGTAGTGCTGGGGATCGAACCTGGTTCCTCACACATGCCAGGCAAGTGCTGTACCTCTGAGCCACTGTTTTAGCCCCATGACATAAGGTATTTAATAAACAAAAAAATCGTGACACAATCTTGTTAGATTTATAAAATATATAGCAATGTGATATGTGTAACAATAAAACCACAATGAAGTGAGGCGGGGAGGAGGAAATTGAGTTCTCTTGGAGAAAAGTTTCTACATTTTACTGCAATTAATATTAATCTGAAGTAGACTATAATAAGTTAAAATGCTATAATTATGATTCTTAGAGGAAACATTAACAAGCTAACTAAAACACATACAGTTTTAAAACAGTAGGAAAATTAAAGTAGTACACTAAAAATTGTGTACTTAAACACAAAAGAAGATAGGGAAGAACAGAGATGCATAAAGAAAACAAGAGACAGAAAAGTGGCAAAATGTAAGTGTAAATCTACCCATGTCAACAATTAAATTCAATGTAAATTGTCCAACCACCCATTTCAAAAGGAAGGCTGACAGACTGACTATAAAAGGAAAAAACAGCTGTGCGATATCTGTAGGAAATACATCTTATTCAAGACCCAAATAAAGGGACTGGGGCAGTGGCTCAACAGTTGCAGCACTTTCCTGGCATGTGTGAGCACCAGGTTCCAACCCCAGCACCACGTACACAATGAAGTGTCGGAGCAACAAAAACTACATGAAAAACTAAATAAAATAGATTCTCTCTCTCTCTTTCACTTCCCCTCTCTCTTTTACAAAAAAAAGGACCTCAACTACAAAAACACAAACAACCCAATTAATAAATGACCCAAAGAGCCAAAGAGCTAAATGGAAATTTCTCAACAGAGGACATTGATCAAGTCAATGAATACATGAGAAAGTGCTTTAAAACCCTAGTAATCAGAAAAATGCAAATGAAAACTACATTAAGATATCACCTCACGCCAGTCAGAATGGCAA
>PVKS010048376.1:0-12436 GCA_004027875.1 Aplodontia rufa | reverse complement strand
TCCTTTGTCTTATTGCATCTCCGTGGTTTATCCTTCTTTCTTAAAATAGTACACTGGTCTCTGGTCTAACTGCTTCTTTGGGGAGTTCACTTCTTTCTGTGAGGCTTCCATGCCACATAAATAAGTCAACATCAAATAAAATATGTATGCTTAATTCGTCTCAGTTCAACTTGTAGGCCTTAGTCACAGACCATAACCAGATAGAGAAAAGGTTACTTTATTATTATTTTTTTTGAAGAGATGGACAGTGGGGACTGGAGCAGTGGCTCAGAGGTTACGGTGCTTGCCTGGCATGCGCAAGTACACAGGTTCAGACCCCAGCACCCACGTACACAACTAAGTGTCGGAGCAACGAAAGCCATGTCAAAATCTCAATAAAAATTGATTCTCTCTGTCTCTGTCTCTGTCTCTCTCTCTCTGTCCTTCTCTCTTAAAAAAAAAAAAGAGAAGGACAGTGAGAGAGAGAGAGAGAGAGAGCACTAGGGAGTAAATTTTTATTGAGTTTTTCACATGGCTTTTGTTGCTGTGACACTTAGCTGTGTACGTGGGTTCTGGGGTTTGAACCCATGTACCTGCGGATGCTGGGCAAGCACCATAACTGCCAAGCCACTGCTCCAGCCCCCGAAAGTTACTTTCTTACAGCAGGAAGGAGGCTGGCAAATGTGACAGTCTTTCTTGGAGAAAGACAGGCAGGACAACCTGGCTGGCCAGAAGTAAGGCTGGGGATGTGGCCAAGACTTGGAAGAATTGGAATTCTGTCCCATGAGAGCATTAATTATCTACATAATTAAAAAAAAACCCTGGAAAGTTATGTATGGTAACATACATTTAAAAAAATTTTTTTTGTGTGGTTGTGGTGTCAAACCTAGATCTTCATGCAAAAAAACCATGCACGTGACCCTGAGCTACATCCCCATTTTGTCACACATTTTTCTTAATTATCAATACATGCATATTGGGTCCATCATCTTTTTGCTAGAACTTGGTGTGCAACCAAAGTACCTGACAAAAACAATTTAGAGGAGGGAAACTTCATTCTGACTGCTGATTTCAAAGCTCTCTGTCCACAGCTGACTCCATCGCTCTGGGACTGAGGTCAGGAGGAACATCATGGCAGAAGGGCTTGGTGGAGAAAGCTGTTAAGCTAAGGGTAGTCAGGAAGCAGAGATACACAGAGAGAAATATAAACCCCAAAGTCACATCCCAGTGACCTACTTCCTCCAGCTACTCCCTACCTGCCTGTAGTTACCACCCAGTATAGCAGTCCTTTCAAACTATTAAATCCATCAAGTGGATTAATACACCGATGAGGTTATAGCTCTCATAACCTAATTGTTTCAACCCTGAACATTCCTGTGTTGTCTAACAAGAACCCACTTTTAATGGGGGGGAGTTGGGGTGGGACATCTCACATCCAAACCACAACTCTAGTATTCTTACACAGACAACCCTGCCCATCTCTCATTAGTTAGTCTCTCGATGCCATTTTAAGAGAGAGCACTAGCTTTTATATCCCTACCAACATAATGTAAATTAGGAAACAGCCACGTCCCTGAAAAGTAGTTACCTTGGGACTGAATAAACATCAATAAATGGGTTTTTGGTTTTTTGGTACTGTGATTGCACCCAGAGCCTTAATATGCACTGAGAAGTGCTTTGCTCCCCAAGCTAAACCCCAGCCCTTTTATTTTATTTTGAGACAGTGTCACACTAAGTTGCTGAGGCTGGCCTTGAACTTGGGATCCTTCTTCCTCAGTCTCCCAAGTTGTTGGTGCGCACCACTGCTCCCAACGTAAATGGGCATTTTTTTTGACAGGGAAATGTTACACGTTTGTTGCTGGCTTCTCTGCTGTCCTCTCTGAAGCACTGACAATGGATAAAATCTAATTTGCATACAAAGTTAATACCATTCATTAAATGGTAACACCTTAGACTCACACTATCCACCTATTCTTATTTTCTCCATAATCTGGCATAACATGACTTGGTATTTAGCCAGTGATACTCTGGCTTTTCATGTGCCAGGGTAACATCTCTGTCCTGCAGCTATGGATCAGGTATTTGGGAGACACTTGTTAACTTCACTCTCTGTGCTCTTATTGGTCACCATTACTATTATGTCTGAAGGGCCACAGGGACTATAGCATGTGCCAGGGCTGGGTTGCCTTTAGGATTTCAACAACATTGAAAATCACAAAATCCCATCCTTGAACTTCATAGATGGGGGCAGGAAGAAGAAAGAAAAGAAAAGGGAAAAAGAAAACATCTCCAATGTTTTGAGAAACATATAGCAAAAATGACTTGATTTATTTTGGGTGGTACTTGCTAACGGTCTTCCCCAAAACAAACCGAACAAACAAAATAAGCCAGGGACTGTTTAATACATGGTGGGTAGTTTCCCATGGCTTACAGGGGTGCAGGGAAGATACTTTCTTCCCAGGTTTGTGTACTGGAAAGCTTATGTGGGAATGAGAAAAGATAGCCCCACATTTTCATAATCCAATCTGAGAACAGCACCCTCAATCCCCCGCTGGGTGAATTCTCCATTTGTTTACTTGAACCTAAGATCTGGGATGAGACAGCTGGCTCCAGCTGCAGTCTGGGACCTAGAGCATCAATGATGGAGGCGTGGTTGTGTGCGGTGCGCGTGCGCACGCATGCATGCGATGTTCTTTCTGTCCTTGGCAAAATCAAGCCAGAGATTTAGAAATCTGGGACCATTATATTCAGCAATTGTTTTCCTGAATTATTATAAGAAAAAAACAAATTAATACAAATATGTTATTGCTTATAATATTTTCTTTAAGTAAAACCTAGCTGTCTGTTACATGTAGAGGGAGAAAGACTCCCCTGGGTCCCTTTTCTCTACAGATCCTCCCTTTGATTTTTAGCAGATCCACCCCAACCTTTGTTTTCCTTTTTCCCCTCTAGCTTCTGCATATGAGCGAAAACATAGGACCCTTAACCTTCTAAGTCTGACTTATTTCACTTAGCATGACGGTCTCTGCTTCCATCCATTATGAAATGTATTTTACATGAGCAAGTCTGAGGCCCAGAAAGCAGATAGGAATGCTGCCCTCTGTGAGTAAGGATCCGGGAAAGCTGTAAGAAGAACCCAACAAGGGCAATTTCAGGCACAGCACTTGAATGCCTGGACTGGAGCCAGGGCTTAAACTTTCTCCACTGAAAGGCTCCTGAAAGCACAAGGTACTCTATTTAAATGGGATAATTTAGAAACAATGCCCAATACCACACAGTAAAGTAGTCACTAGAGAATCCAGGGCGTTTTTTTTTTCTTTCTTTTAACTGGCCTCAGGAATCTTAAAATAATTAAATTGGATTTATTCCTAAGAAGTTATTAAAGAATTGGAGGCACTGATCAAGCCTGGAGTGCTGGTGTGCCTTTGTAAGCTTAGTGCTCAGGAAGCTGAAGTGGGAGGATCACTTAGGTCCAGGAGTTCCAGACTAATCTGACCACCATAGGGCAACCCTGTCTCAAAAACAACAATAAACAAATAAAAAAATGAGGGTTAAATTCCCTGAAACTTTTCTGTGCACAGTTCAAATGAGAAGTGATTTTGAGAAGCTGGCGCGGTGGCACACACCTGCAAGGTTGAGGGCAGCCTGAGCAATTTAGGAAGAACTTATCTGAAAATAAAAAATAAAAAGGATGGGGGATGTAGCTCAATGGTAGAGTGCACCTGGGTTTGATCCCCAGGACCACATCTGCCCACCCCCCAAAAAGAAGTGTTTTTGGTGCCTGCTGTTTGGTTCCAGGGCAACAGGTGCCAGTTGTACAAGTTCAGGCCTTACAGGGAGTTAGTAGAGGGTCACTGCACTGACCTCTGGGGCTAGGGCTAGAAAGCAAATGGTAGGTGGGTTTGGTTCACCCTCTGAGGCCCACTACAAGGTCCTGGGCAGCCTTGTGTGGAGTTTATTTCCCGGGGGTTTTGATTTTCTAGTGTTTTTATCATTAGACCCAGGTCTACAAGCTCATCCCATGGAAAAGCCAATGTCTGAGAGATGAGTATTAGGGGGAAATAAAGGCTGTATTCAGTGGCCAAATAATGGAGAAATGGAAGTCGGTGCTCGCCATCAACTTCTCAGGAGTCAGGGGGCTCCAGATGTAGGAAAGGAATAATGAGAGAGAGAGAGAGATGGGCTAATACACAGGAGGGATGTTCTTGTCTTTTCTGGGAATAGGCAGAGATCTTCCAGGAACTCAAATGCTTTTCACTGCTTTCATCGTCTGGTGTTTCTGGTCGTGTGGCTGGTAGGTGTCTTTAGCCTGGAGCTGGGAGGAGAGGTGCTAGGCAAGTCTGGTTAAGTTAACCCAGTATTATAGTTCTGGACAAAACATTTCTCCAAGTGCAACACATCTACATGTCGAGCTAAGTAGTCTGACCCAAAGGACAAGGCAGTAGAGACAGAGCCTTTATGGAGGCAGAAATGCCAAACCTTTCCATCTTTTTCCAGTCACTGACCCTGCATCAGCAGGCCAAAGTGAACAGTCAGTGTTTTCAGCCAAAGTTGGTTTCCAGTCCCTAAAAGCAACCCATGTAACCTTTATCAATCATCTACTGCTGATCCATCTCTCCAGCCCCATTATTATTTTTTCCCCCTGGGGATTGAACCCAGGGGCACTCTCCTATTGAGCTATATCTCCAGGCTTTAAAATTTTTATTTTGTGACATGGTCTCACTAAGTTGCCCAGACTGCCGTCAAACTTGTAATCCTCCTGCCTCAGCCTGGCAAGTCACTGGGATTGCAGGTGTGTACCACTGAGTCCAGCAACTGTTATCATCATAACACACATCAGAGGTGCTACCTAAAGCAAAGCTGGTGGGACACTAATAATGTATCGTTCAGCTTTGTGACCACCAATATTAGTGATTTTTAAGTCAACTAAGCAAGTGAGGCTAGAGGGTTTATTTAGGTTTACCCTGGTAACACCTCTCCGAAAAGGAAACTTTTCCTGGGAATGTTTATTTTTAGGAAGTAAATTTATGGTGTTGGGACAGGTTTCCCGGGTTAATAAGGACTGCCTCATCCAATGATACACGATTATGTATCTAGTTCCTCATTTCAATTTTGGTCTCATTTTGTGCCAGATAGTGGAAATACATTTCAGATACTCTAAAATTTGAGGTGTCTATTGAACTAGTAGAGTTCTTTTGTTGTGCTGTTGGAAATAAATAGCAGTAGTATCAATTATGTCACACATGAGCTCAGGAGTCATTTGAGATGTGTAATTTTTCCAGGGTGTTTTGCGGGGTACCTTAGCTTGGGAACTGAGCATCTCATTTTGGTGGTTTGTAAACATATTGACTGTGCTTGATGGAGATATATATAAATAATTATAGACTTCCATTTCTTAAACACTGTATAATTAAATGTGACACATGTAATCATTTGGTTAAAGGACACTTGTGAACTTGAGTTTCAGAAGTGAGGACAGGAGACAGCCTAGCATGGTGGTCAGGAACAAGGCTTCACATCCTGGCTCCTCTGCTAACTAGTCCTGACCTTTGACACGTGACTTCACTTCTCTGTGATTCTGTTTTAGCACCTAAAAGATGGGGCTGTGTGGGTCTTAGGGCATGCTTTGTAAGCCTCCCACTATGGGCACTGTGATTGACCAAGGGTCCCTGCTGCTGGCCTCTGAAATCTGTCACTGTATGTCCAGGCCTCCATGGCTGCTTCTAGTCAACACTTGAGGTACTTCTTTGTCTGTCTCTTTGGCTTGTGTGGCTTGCCTACCTGAAACTTTGTAATATTTCTACACAAACTCTTTTTTTTATTAGAAGTATATAGAGATACAGTTGAGGGGGAAACATTATCAAAACAATAGCAATCAATGTATATATACTTTGTTATCCAGGGGTAATGCCAAAACATGGATGACCACCTTCGGTTTTACCTGTTGCAGTTTCCCCCAGAAGAACTCATGCGTTAAATAGGTAGCCCATGGAGGAATGACATCGGCTTCTGGGATGATTCCCCCATATTCCCAATATTCCCACTCTCCAGTCTCCTATGAGTTCTTCATATACCCTCCCCCTTCCCCATCCCCCTCCCTATACCTCCAAGCATCCTAGAGAGCCATCCCCCTATTACTCTGAAAGTCATTCAATTTGAAGTTATTGTTAGCTTAGCCATCTAACATATTGCTTCCCCATATATTCTAGCATCAACAGATGAGAGAAACCATTCGGCCCTTGAGTTTCTGAGATTGGGAAACTTCACTAAGCATAATTCTGTCCATCTCCATCCATTTGATATCAAAAGCCATAATATCGTCTTCTCTAATGGCTGAGTAGTATTCCATTGTATATATGTACCAAAATTTTTGTATCCACTCGTTGAGTGAGGGGCATCTGGGTTGGTTCCATAGTCTAGCTATAGTAAATTGAGCTGCTATAAACATTGAGGAAGCCACATCGCTATAATACGCTGATTCTAACTCTTTTGGGAAAATTCCCAGGAGTGGGATAGCTGAGTGGTAAGGTGGTCCCATCCTTAATTTTTTGAGGATTCTCCATACTGCTTTCCATAGTGGCTGAACCAGTTTGCAGTCCCACCAGCAGTGTAACAGTGTTCCTCTTTTCCCACAGCCCCTCCAGCATCTCTCGTTATTTGTATTCTTCATTTTTACCACTCCAATAGGAGTGAGGTGGTATCTCATTCAAGTTTTGATTTGCTTTTCCCTTATAGCTAATGATGTAGAGCATTTTCTCATATATTTGTGGGCTTTCTGGACTTCCACTGGAGAGAAGTTCCTTTTGAGTTCTTTAGCCCATTTATCAAGGATTATTTGTGAGTTTGGACTTTAGTTTCTTTAGTTCCCTGTATATTCTGGTTATTTGCCCTCTCTCCGAGGTGTAGCAGGCAAAAGTTATCTCCCATTCTGTAGGTTCTCTCTTGATGCTCTTGACTAGATCTTTAGCTGTGCAGAAACTTTTTAGTTTAATTGCATCCCATTCATTTATTCTTGATTTTATAGCATGAGCCATGGGAGTTTTGTTGAGGAAGGTGCTGCCAACTCCTATAAGCTGTAGTGTTGACCCTACTTCTTTTTCTAGTAAGTTTAAAGTTGTAGGCTTAATATCCAGGTCTTTGATCCATTTTGATTTAATTTTTGTGCAGGGCGAAAGATAAGGATCCAGCTTCAGTTGTCTACATATGGCTGTCCAGTTTGTCCAACACCATTTGTTGAACAGGTTATCTTTCTTCCACACTATACTTTTGCTCCCTTTATCAAATATCAAATAGTTAAGGATATGGGGGTTTGTCTCAGGATCTTCTATTCGGTTCCACTGGTCTTCGGTTCTGTTTTGATACCAATACCATGCTACTTCATGTTTTTGCTACTACAGCTCTGTAATATAATTTCAGGTCAGGGATTGAGATACCCCCTATTTCTTCCTTTCTATAGAGTAGTGTTTTGGCTAGTCTGGGTCTCCTGTTGTTCCATATGAACTTGAGAATTGCTTTTTCTATATCTCTGAAAAATGCCATAGGTATCTTGATGGGGATTGCATTGAAACTGTAAATGGATTTGGGTAGAATGGCCGTCTTTATTATATTGATTCTGCCTAACCATGAGCATGGAATGTTTTTTCATCTACTCAGGTCTTCTGTAATTTCTTTTTTTAGTGTTTGATAGTTTTCTTTGAATAGGTCCTTAATATCCTTTGTAAGGTTAATGCCCAAGTATTTCATTTTTTTACACAAACTTTTCTTCCTAACTCCTGAGTCAGGCTTGGGTCAGTCTGAGGGATCTTCCAGCCTTGTCCAGCCCACTCCCCGTCTCCCCTCACATAGGCCTTTCCCCTAATACAGGGTTGTCATATTTAGCAACAAACAAACAAGGTACAGAATATCCAGTTAAATTTGAATTTCAAATAAACAAAGCAGGGGCCTGGAGTGGTGGCTCAGCGGTTACAGCGCTTGCACTGCATGCATGAGTACGCGGGTTCAAACCCCAGCACCATGTACACAGTGGAGTCTCAGAGCAACGAAGGCCACATGAAAAACTAAATAAAATCGATTCTCTCTTTATATCTCTCTCTCTCTATCTCACTGTCCCTCTCTCTTTAAAAAAATAAAAAAAAAATAAATAAGAACTTTTTTAAATTTTATTTTCTTTTTTTTTTTTAATGCTAACAAATATTTATTGACACAATAACGATTGGATGTCGTCGCCAAGTGCTAAGGACAATAACACTTAGAAACAGTGCTCATTTCAGTATTCATTGCAGGGAGCTCTTATGCATGCACATACTTAAAGACAAAATGCTTCTAAACCAAGTAGTCTCTACAGGAAAACACATAAAACATTTTGGGTAAACACCTAAGAGCAGGCATTTGTGTTTACTGATTTCTATTATATTTGTTTATGTCTAACAAATAAGAACTTTTAAAAAAATATTATAAATATTCTTTTAGTATACTTACATTTTAACTGGTGAAAAATGCAGACACACTTAATCCCATCTGGGCACCTGCTTCTTGGGGGACCTGAACCTAACACAAGGTACTAATTGTTTTCCTTACCCCATTGTTAGAATTTAATGATTAAGAGATTTAAACTCATCAGAGCAGGACTTGACACATATTAAGTGTGAACTCATAGAAAACTCTACCTAAGATGGGATGAGTTGGTCAGAGAGAGCATTTTAAAATGCAACCTAGAGATCATCCAGCTGGCTACACTTACGCTGTCTCAGACCTGCCTAGAGCTCTACCTGCAAGCTGACCAATCAGATATGAAGGCATGGACTGTAATGCTGGCCTGCATCAATCCTTGTAGAAATTTGCCTACTTAAACTCAAGCCCTTTGTTCTCACTTCAGAACACATTTTCAGTTTTACCCAAATCTGCATGTCCTGGATTGCAATTATCAAAACCCCCAAATATAGCTTTTTTACACATTATAGTCTTAGTGTTGAGTGATATAAGTGCTCAAAGCATATTACTTTTATCAAAAGCAGAGGGTATGATTGTTACCAGAATCCTAGGCTAGATGGAAGAGGGAGGCTGCCTCTGGGGAGTCCCAACAGATTAGGCCCACTAACCTCAAAAATCAACTGGGAAAGGAATTTATCCAGTATAGCCATACTGGGAAAAACAGGGCCAGGGAGGGAGGGGTAAGGACCAGTGTCCTTGGTCCTGTGTTTAGGGGAGTAAACAGAACTTTTCAGTTATGTAGTTAAGAAACAGAAGGGAGGTGGGTGGGGCAAGGAGAATGCCTGGTTAAACAGAATTGGTCAAACTGTGGTGTGGTTGATAATTATCTCTGGATGGCATATGAAGAGTCTTGTTGAAATAAGAAACTTGCTTTTGCCTGGGGGTAGTTTTGACTCCCCCCCCCCAAGATGTGTATTGATCAGAACTGTCATTCCTGGAATCCAAGGAGGAGAGAATCCAGAAAAGAATGACTCAGAGAGAAGGAGAAGTCAGAAAGACAAGACGGCGTTAGTTCCTTCAGGTTTAGGGCAGTGACTGGTGCTGCTCTGGTGGTCTGGAACTGGTTGTTTTCAAAGCTGACAATGACAATCTGTTAATTATGATGTGCTTTCCAGTCTCAAAAATATCTTAGTTACCCTTACCGTGGTGCCTTCAGCTCTGAAGGGGGAGAACTACCAACTTTAGATGAACATTCCTGAAATGATTAACATGTCTTAGTGCTGAGTTGAGCAGGAATCAAACCCAAAGTTTAAGGTGGCAAAGGAGACAGACACAAAACGAAGGCAGAGATGCCAAGCTTTTGCTCTGCTTATACCTGGCCTGCAGTACCCATTGGACATCTGCAGGCCCAAGTGAAAAGTTGGTGCTTTTAGCAAAATCAGCCACTAAGTCCCTACTATATGATCAGTACTAAATTCATTTTCCTTGGGCTTTTTTTGGGGTCAGTCTTTCTTCTCTTGGGGAGGGAAAATTTTTCTTTTCTTTACCCTCTTAAGTTCAAGTCTGGAGCCCTTCGAATTGAAGTGACAAAACACAGATTAATAAGAGAAGATTTATTTAATATGTATACTTCTGTAGAACTGAAAGGAAAACCCCTCCAAATCTGTCAGATTTGAAGGCTCATATACTATTTTATCAATGAATGACACATTTGTAAAGAAGTGACAAGACAAAAGTAAAGAGGTTTGAGTTTCTAAGAGCAATAAATTGTGGGAAGTTAAACACATAAAGAAACTAGTGGAAGATATGAGTTCTTTCTTTAAGGTTTATTTGTGCAGATTTAAGCATTTCCGGCCCCAAGAATTTTCTTTTCTTTCTGATTATAGAGGAGAGAGGTGCACCTTCAAAAAGAGAAATTATGCCTCACATTTAGCTAGATGCAGGGAGGGTAGAGAACTATTTCAGCAGACTCCTGTTTCTCAGTTGCCTTCACCTCAAAATAATCCTTTGCCTAAGGGGCCTATTTGGTGGTAGCATATTCTGATTCACTTCAGTATGTTTGATTTAAAACTGCCTACAAGTTACCCAATAAGTTTGAAACTTAGGGTTGTTTGGTGTAACATATGAAAGTAAACATTTTCCCTTCACAACTGGTAAGATGTAGGGACAGGGACAGTTACATCTTTGTGAAGGTGGTGCACTGATAAGCCCCTTGGGGACAGAAGGTGGGTCTCCAGGCTGGGGAGGCTGGCTGGCTTCAGGGGCTCTGCCTATGGTACAAGCTCAGGAAAGATCTCATGGGGTGAACAAGGACCTTGGCAAAGGGCAGACTGAGAGATTGAAGGGGAAAAGGTAGGAATAACAGCCCAACAGCAGCAACCTGGGAAGTATATGATGGGAATTCTGCCCCGTCCCCCTCCAGACGCCAGGACATTCATACATTCAGGAATGACCGACACAGAGGTGGCAATGCAGGCACTGTAAGAAAATAAAAAGTGGGGACAGTAAGTACACTCTGAGGAAAAACTGAATATTGAAAATAAATCACACATGAGGCCACATAGGATGCCTCGGTAACTTTCAAAAGGAACAATATCATTCTATGTTCTCTGACCAAAATTGTCAATGAAACTAGAAATCAATGACAGAAGTCATTATAGATCATAGTATGTAGGTTCCTCAAAAAATTAAAAATAGAATGGGCATTTGAGACAACATTTACTTTTGTATGTGTATTCAAAGGAAATGAAATCAACATACCGAATAAACATGCATTCCTTGTTTATTCCATGTTTATTATAACACTATTCAAAATAGCCACGATATGGAAGCAACCTAAGTATCCGTTAATAAGCAGATGAATGGATAAAGAAAATTTGGCATACACGAACAACAGAGTATTATTTAATTAGGCTTCTTGTCCTCCTGACGTTTCCATCACTTACCAATAATGCCATCAAATCATGAATCGATCAATAATTTAAGAACGAAGGAAATCCTGTCATTGTGACAACATGGATGAACCTGGAGGACATTATCTTAACGAAATGTCCGGCACAGAAAAACAAGTACTGTATGATCTCACTCATACATGGAATCTAAAATAGTTGATTTCATAGGAGCAGACAGGAGGATTGTGGCAATCAGAGCCTGGAGGATGGCGAGATGGGGGATAAGAGGGACACATTTCAGTTACACAGGAGGAATAAGTTCCAGAGATCTATTGCTCCACATGGTGACTATACTGATATAATTTATACCTGTGTTATGGTTTGGAAACAGAATGTCTCCCACAGGCTCATGTGTTGAAGGCTTGGACTCCACTGCAGCAATGTTCAAAGGCGGGAAGTGATTGTATCCTGAGGACTCCGCCCTCACAAATGGATTAGTCCATTGATAGATTCATGATTTGATGGTACTGTTGGGAGGTGATGGAAGCAGTAGGACGTGAAGCCTAATTGGAGGAAGAAGGCCCCTGGTAGCACTCTGAGAAAGGTAGATCTTATTCCCAGCCCCTCTCCCGGCCCCTGCTTCCGAGCTACCATGGGGTGAGCAGCTGTGTTCCACTATGCCCTCCCTGCCCTGATGTCTGCCTCGCCACAGGCCACAGCCCACAGCAGTGGACAAACTGACCATCAACCAAATCCTCTAAAACTATGAGCTATAATGAAGTTTTCATTTTGGCAGGAGGATTGCAGGTTTGATGTCTGGGCAACTTCGCAAGATTCTCAAAATAAAAAAATTAGAAAGCACTGGGGATGGGGCTGGAGCAGTGGCTCAGCGGTTATGGCGCTTGCCCAGCATGCACGAGTACACGAGTTCAAACCTCAGCACCAGGTACACAACCGAGTCTCAGAGCAATGAAGGCCACGTGAAAAACTAAATAATTGATTCTCTCTCTCCCCCTCTCTCTCCCCTCTCTATTTTTTTTCTCTCTCTCTTTAAAACAAATAAACAGACAAACAAAAAACCCAGCACTGGATGTAGCTCAGTGGCAAACTGACCCTGGTTTCTGGTACAAAAACAA
>PVKS010048375.1:0-12439 GCA_004027875.1 Aplodontia rufa | reverse complement strand
AAAAAAGAAAACAAGGTTCACATCCTAAGAGCTGCCTTCTCAGCACTTCACACATGAGAGTCCTAGAGCGGCCCGGCGCCCAGAGCCCAGAGCTAGGGGCTGGGAGGAGACCGAAGGGGCAAGCACTGCCGGCAGAACGGGAAACGCGGCTTCAACCCTGCGGAGCCCGGGACTAAGCTCCAGGCAGCAGCCGGCCTCACCAAGCCCCCTCGCACAAGCCCCCCACCGACAGCCCCTCTCGTGGGTCCACAGGCAGAGAAGCCCAGAGAAGCCCAGAGAAGCCCAGAGAGGCCCAGAGAGGCCCAGAGAGGCCCAGAGAGGCCGTTTCTGCAGAGGACGTGTTCTGCCTTTCAAATGACATTTTTGGGAGAAAAATAAAATTGACATTCTCTTCTTCCCTCCGTCCCCAGCGGAGCCTTCTGAACACATCCGGGCTCCAGCCTGCTGCAGCGGGGGGTGAAGGTGGGGGCTGATGGAACAGAAGGAGCCATGGCCAGGGGACACTGGAACGGTGCCTGGTGCACGGGAAGTCGTCTTCCCCGAACAGTTGTTGAAAGACGGAAAGGGGTGAGAATATCAATGACGCGTGTGGACAGGGGCGGTCAGTCCGACTTCAAAAACACAGTGATGGGAAAGAACGGGGGTAAGGGAGACTCGTCCAGGCTATGAGGAACCTTGGAAGGATCTTGAGCAAGGGGTAACATGCTACAAGTGGTGCTCCAGCCGGGCAGGTGGTGTCCGCCTGTGATCCCAGTAGCTCAGGAGGCTGAGGCAAGAGGATCACAAGGCAGAGGCCAGCCTCAGCCGTTTGGCAAGATTCTAAGCACCTTAAATGAGACCCTGTCTCAAATGAAAATAAACAGGGCTGGGGATGTGGCTCAATGGTTAAGGGCCCCTGGGTTCGATTCCTGGTACCAAAACAACACAAACGTTGCTCCAGGAAGACCAGCCATCTCGAGTGCTACGCCAAGTGACACAGGCTGACAAGGCCGAGTCACAGTGACCAGCACTGTTACCGAGGCGATGAAGCGCCCAGTGTGTGCTGAGCCCTCGATCTCAATCAGTTCATCCTCTTCTCAGGATAGCTCCGTGCGGCAGATTCTGCCTGTCCTCTGTGTGCAGAGGACAATGACATTTGAGAAAAAACAGGGGACAAAGCCCCACGGCCACATCCTTTCCAGGAGGAAGGAAAGAAACGTTTCAGGTTTCCTTCCACGGCCAGTTTTCTCCAGCTGACAGTGTGCGTGTGTGTGTGGCCTTGGCGCAGTCTGGAAGGAATCATCTGGCGTTGACGGATCCTGGAGGACTTCCAAGGACTTTGAGATTCACCTTCCTTTCTGTTCTGCTCCAGTCACCTTGAAATATAACTCAACACCCTTGGGACAGTCACCTGGCTGGAAGTGCTCAGTCCTCCTGGCTCAGTGCCCTTCGTCCCTCCCCCCAGGTCAGCATGGATGGAGGCAGGCCCAGCGGAGGCCTCCTGCCTCCCAGCCTCCCAGCCTCCGAACACCTGCAGTGCTTTCTCTTCCAGAGCAAGGCCGGTGCCCCCTGCAGCAGCTCCCCAGAATCTCAGGCTTTGGAGTCTGACTTGGAATAGTCTCACCCCGCTGAATTGGGGGCTTCCAACACCTGCACAGGTGGGCTTGTGAGACTGCCTCTGGGCTGCAGAGGCCCCTAGAGATCCAAGGAGCCATGTCTATGGGAGGGTCCATGTGACAGCCCCCCTAGGGCCTCGACCTCTTAAAGATCTTCATGTCAGCCACGCATGGTGGTGCATGCCATCATCCCAGCAGCTCGGGAGGCTGAGGCAGGAGGCTCGCAGGTTCAAGGCCGGCCTCAACAACTGAGTGAGGCCCTAAGCCACTAAAAAGATCTTTGTGACAACTGCTGGCAACCCAAGAGCAGCAGTCCGGGTGAACCCCGTCTCTGGTCCTCGCCCCTGGGGTTGGTTCAGATCAGTGGTTCTCGCAATGCTGTCTGGGAAACCAGAGCGTTAGCATCACCCAGGAATTTGTGAGAAAGCCGCGTGCTGAGGCCCCACTCAGCTCCCCTGAGTCAGGAGCTCGGGCGCCACCGCGTGTGGATGGGGAGAGGCCAGGTGGTGCCAGGCCACGCGGGTCCTCATCCCACCTCGCCCCGGCGGGGTGGCCCTTGTCCAGCGCCGACCCTGACCAGTGTCCTCGGGAGCCACCCCCGGGGGCAGCTGCCTGCTCTGGCCGCTGGAGTCTGGGATTGGCCTCAGAGGGGCGAGGAGGGGCACGTGAGCCCCGTTCCGGCACATACTAAGTGCCCGCAACAGTGCAATTCTTTGCTTTTTTTAAATTTTTTTTAAGAAAGGCACAGAGTGAGTCAGTTTTATTCATTTTTTTTTATCTGCTTTGTGTCTTTGGGACACTTAGTTGTGTACGTGGCGCTGGGGTTTGAACCCGGGTCCTTGCACGTGCCAGGCAAGCACTCTACCGCTGCTCCAGCCTGACAAGAGACAAACGCTTCCCGCTGTCACCAAGCTGGAAGCCCGCGCTCCTCACCTGTCCCTGCATCGGATTCTGGTGTCCGGATGCCATTGGCCCCTGGCCCAAGACCATGGAACCAGACTTGGGGCACACGGGGTGTGAGGGCCCAGCAAAGGGCCGAGGGTATAAGCTGGCCAGACTGCGCTGTGCGGGGGCCTCTGTGGGACGTGGGCCCCTGCTGGCCCCCAGGGAGAAGCTGGCGCTGCCATCAAAAGTGGACACCGGTTTATAGCAGACCCCAAGTCCTCACTTGAACTGGAAACTCGGTGTCCACCTGCCTTCTTGCAAAATCACACAAAATCTTTGTCCTTCTGTCTCCCAGACCCTCCTTCTGGCCATCAAGCAATCCAGCAGCTCTCCATTCTGATTCTACCCAGGATGCAGACCTTCCTCAGCCACTGCCCCCACCTGGTGCAGCCCTCCCTCCAAAGGTTGAAGGTGGCTGAGTGCAGTGGTGCACGCCTGTAATCCCGGCAACTTGGGAGGCTGAGGCAGGAGGATCACAAGTTCGAGGCCAGCCTCAGCAACTTATAGAAAACCTGCCTCAAAATGAAAAATAAAAATGGGCTGGGGACAGAAATAAAACCAGCACACTACAGTGACGCAGCTACATCAGTGTTCATAGCAGCACAATTCACAATAGCTAAATTATGGAATCAACCTGGATGCCCCTCACTGGATGAATGGATCCCAAAACCATGAGATAGTTATATATACTCAGTGGAGTTCTACTCAGCTATGAAAAAGAACGAAAGCATGGCCTTTGCAGGTAAACGGATGGAAATGCGAAAAAGTCACACTAAGCGTAATCAGCCAAGGTCAAAGTCACAAAGGTTGAATGTTCCCTCCTGTATGTGGAAGGAAGAGAGACGGAAGGGAAGGGTGGAAGACGATCAGGTTTACAGATTGGACTCATCAAATCTGAGTAACATGCCGTCTGGGGGAGTCGTCATGGGGGGGAAGAGGACAGAGAGGGACAAGGGGGTAAATACCGCAGGGTGCACTTCACTCCGCAGAGAAGCTAAATAATACCACGAAGGAGGAGGAGAAGAAGAGTGAAAGCAAATGCGGGTTTGTAACTGTCATGGGGGCGCGCCCTGGAGACCGAGCCTGGGTCCTGCTACGATGGGGTTCAGCTTACGCTGTGTGACGTGCGGTGCGCAGTGACGGATCCCTTCACCGCGGAACCCATGATGCAAAAAAAAAAGGGCTGGGGCTGGGGCTCGGTGATGAGGGTCCCTGGGTTCAATGCCTGGAACCCCCCATATTAAAAGCAAAGTGTGTGCTTCGGGCCGTTGGTCTGCTGCTCCGTCCGGGCAGGCTCCTCCGCACACCCACGCCGTGTCCTTACCTCCTCCGGGACTTGCTCGAAAGTCGCCTTCTCATCAAGCCCTCGCCGGGCCACCCTGCACCCCACATTCCCAGATGCACCTGGGGTGAGCTCTCCTGCCTGTCCCCAAGTCCCTGCTCCTTCTCTCACCGCCTGGACCCCTGTTGGTCTCTGTGTGCGAGACAGCCTCCCTCAACCTCTGCCGAGCACGCAGGAGCTGCCCTGTACTGCTGGAGCTGGGATTCCGGCCACTCCCCAGCTGTGTGGTTTGGGACAAGTTACTGAACTTCTCTGTGCCTTCGTTTTCTCGTTTGCAAAATGTGCCTTCACCCTCGGCTGTTGTGGCGATTAATGAGCCCGGCGCACTGCAGATGCAATTAGCTATTATTAGAATCTTATTAGAATCATTATGTGTGTGGATTAAGGTTTCCTGGGCGGCAGCCAGGAGGCTGGGCTCTTGTCCCCCACGCCCACTCTCGGTGTGACCTTGGGACAGTCCACCTCCTACAGCTGCAGAAGGTCTGTGACCTTGCTCTATTTCAACGCTGGGGCTGAACTCTGCATTCGTCAATGTGGGCTGCTCTTAGGGATGTGCGGTTCTCCAACCAAACGCGGTGGCCGGGGTGGCTGACGACCGAGAGAAATGTGCCGCGGGCAGCTCCGGACCCAGGCGCCTGCTGTCTGACGGAGTCCGCTGCCTGGTTTCCGTGTCATCTTCCAGCTGCGTCCTCACAAGGCCAACGGGGCCACTCTCCGCGGGTCCTGCACGGCAGGAGTCCCATTCACAGGGAGTCCCCACATGCCTGCCTCCCAACACCTCACCATGGTGATCGAAAGTGCAGATGGGCCAAGGGGCAATTTCCAGGGCTAGGTCACAGCCCCTCTGCCATTCCACCTTGCTTTTGGGGACACTCAGCAGCCTCTGGAGAGGCCCGTGTGGGGATACACCGAGGCCTCCTTCCAAACACTGCATGTGGCCCAGGAAGGAAACAGTTCTTCCCACCCTAGCTGACTCTTCAGATGACAGTGGCCCTGGCCTACAAGTGCTGGCAGCCTCCTGAGAACCACCTCAGCCCCTGCGGGACAATTAGCCTTCACTATGCATTGGAGACACAGCCCCCAGTGGGCACAGTGCTGCGCAGCTGTCATCCCAGTGACTCAGGAGGCTGAGGCAGGAGGATCAAAAGTTGGAGTCCAGCCTCAGTAACTTAACGAGGCCCTAAGCTACTTACCAAGACCTGATCTTAAAATAATAAATAAAACAATGGGATTAGGATGTGACTCAGTGTTAAGCAACCCAGTACCCCCCCCAAAAAAAAAGAAAGAAAAGAAAGAACAAGAAAAAGAAAAGAAAAAAAGAAAAAAAAATTTGGGGATCATTTTTCCTGCAGCAGAAGACT
This sequence comes from Aplodontia rufa, assembly GCA_004027875.1. Classification (NCBI taxonomy): domain Eukaryota; kingdom Metazoa; phylum Chordata; class Mammalia; order Rodentia; family Aplodontiidae; genus Aplodontia; species Aplodontia rufa. The sequence goes on along the minus strand of PVKS010048375.1, from coordinate 7,196 downwards.
GCTCACGTACACTGCACTCCCTGAGAGATCCAACTTCTTCCGGTTCCCAACCCAGCAGATGCCTGGGAGCCTCTCCTCCATCCTAACCTCCGATATCAAACGGAGTCCCTGAAAACCACGAGCTCTCTCTGACCAACCTGTTCAGCACGAAGAGCCCAGGCCCCACCAGAGACCCACAGCAACCTGCCTGCTTCAGACAGCGAGAAGTTCGCACACGGAGACCATTTTTGCAATGAGTCACTGAGTTGCCGTGAAATTAAGAAAATCGTTCAGACAAAGACAAAACCAATCAACTAAGTCAACGGAGCCGAAAGACCGCGCTGGGATCGCTTCTTGGCCTTTTGCTGAGATCAAGTGAAAAATCACGCTACACCCACATGGTGGAATATTGCTGGGCCACAGAAGGAACGAGGTCCCCAGCCCTGCTACAAATGAACCGCTGAAAACCTCACCCTGAGCGGAAGCTACAAGCGAGAGGTCGGATTCTGCGAGATTCCACAGAATATCCCAACCAGGACAATCGATAGTGGGGGAAAGGAGAGAGACGGAGGCCAACAGCGAGGAGCAATGCGAACAGACACAATTTTCTTTTTGTTTTGTTGGTCTGTTTCGGGGGATGATGAAAATATTCTGGAATTAGTGGTGATCAAAGAAAGCTCCAAATCATACACTGTAGCCAGGCCTACTGCAGCACGCAAAAGGACATGGGTTCCATGTCCGAGCCCTGCAAAAGGAGGTCGGGACAATTGTGCAGCGTGTGAGTTACACAACACTCTTAATAAAACAGAAGATCCGGCCAGGCCTGGTGGTGCACGCCTATAATTCCAGAGTCCTGGGAGGCTGAGGCGGGAGGATCGCAAGTTTAAGGCCAGCCTCCGCAACTCAGTGAGCAACTTAGTGAAACCCTGTCAAAAAATAAAAACTAAAAAGGGCTGGGGATGCGACTCAGTGGTTGAGCGCCCCTGGGCTCAATCCCCAGTGCCCCCCCACCAAAAAGGAGACAGAGAATGGAAGATCGGCCGTATGTAAGGAGGAGCTTTCTCAGGAGGCTTCTGCTCACAGCTGGGACCTCAGGAGCTACCCCAGCTGTGCAGGAGCCCAGGAGGTCGCTTGGGATGCAGAGGGCAAAAGAAAAAGCAAGGTCTCCTCTAAGAGATGTGCCACCCGGACATGGGTCCGCACAGGGCAGGGCAGGAAGGCAGCGGCAGTGGGGCCTTCCGTCAACCTGGTCTCTGCTGAGATGGTTCACCTGAGACCCCAGCAGAGCCGGCCAGGCAGGCTGCAGGGGCCCCGAGTCGGGCTTACATGGTGCATCCTTCGCCCATATCCAGAAGCATCTGGGGTCTCAACTCTGAATCTTCCCATGTGACCTCTGGGAGAGGCCGAGGGGCTCTCTGCAATGGTCTTTGAGAAACCACCGAGGGCCCGCCAGGCTCCTGCTGCCTGCCCTGTGGAACAGCTGCTCCCAGCCACCCACACCACCAGTCAGGCTGCCGGCCCCTCTGCTGCGCCCATGGCCAACCCTGCACCTGGCCATACTGGGGGCCGCGGGGCAGTGAAGAGGTGGCCACGGGACCTTCCAGCCCCAGGCAGGGGCCCTAACCTCTCGGATGACACTGGCAACCAACACTACAGGGGTGGACAGGACTCCTGTGATCAGAAAGGTGGCTTACGTCCTCGTAGGGCTGAGGCTGGGGACAGAAGGCACAGGCTCCCCCAACAGCACCCAGGCACGAGGCCCCGGGGGCAGACGCTGATGAGACCCCGCTGCCTCTCGTGCCCCCCTCCCTCTTCCGTTCAACCCTTTATTTTGAGGGCACCAAAGATTGAACCCAGGAGCGCTTAACCTCCCAGCCACACCTCCCAGCCTTTTTTATTTTTTTAAATTTTGAGACAGGGCCTCGCTAAGTTGCTGAGGCTGCTTTGATCTTCTGATCCTCCTGCCTCAGCCTCCTGAGCTGCTGGGATTACAGGTGTGTGCCACTGCCCTGGCTCTTTCAATCCATTTTTTTTCAAAAAACTTTTTTAAAGAGGTGGGGGGAAGAAGGAGAATCAACCTTATTTAGTTTTTCATCTGGTTTTCATTACTCTGACACCAAGGTGTGTGTGTGGTGCTGGGGTTTGAACCCGGGTCCTTGCGCATGCCAGGCAAGCGCTCTACTGCTGAGCCACCGCTCCAGCCCCGTTCAACCCAGTGCTGAGTGCCGGCCCTGCGCTATGTGTCCTCCCAGGTGGTCGGAGAGACAGACCCAAGACCCAGTTGTCACGGAAACGACCTCTTGAGAGTCAAGGTCAATAAACATTGAACAAATTAAGAGGCAACTTCAGACACCAGGAATGAAGCCAAGTAGGGTGCTGTGGTCAAGGATGAGAGGCTGGGACTCTTAGCTTGGTATCTCGTGTGCTTGGGCTGCTACACCACAGTACTGAAGATCGGGTGGCTTTGAATAACGATTTCTGCTGTTTACATGAACTCGCGTAGACGTGGAGGCTGGAGGCTGAGGTCAGGGTGCTGCTCAATCACACAGTACAGAGTGGGGCTGAGCGGGCTCTCTGGGATCTTAAAAGGGCGCCTGTCATGACTTCATCTAATCCTAAGCACCTCTCCAAGTCCCTTAGTACCTTAATGCTCCATATTAAAATCTTTTTTTTTTTGTACCAGGGATTAAACCCAGGGGTGCTTAACCACTGAGCCACATCCCCAGCCCTTTTTATTTTATTTGGAGACAGGGTCTCCCTGCGTTGCTCAGGGCCTCGCTAAGTTGCTGAGCTGGCCTCCAACTTGCGATCCTCCTGCCTCAGCCTCCACAGCTGCTGGGATCACAGGCGTGAGCCACCACCCTAGCTAGAATTTATAGCTCAAACAAACAAATCTTCCAACTTCCAAAGAAAACCCCAGGTGCAAATGGTTTCGCTAAGGAGTTCAGTCAGACAAGTAAGGAAGAAAGCACACCAGTTCTAGGTCTATCTTTTGGAATATAAGCAGGGGAGTCATTTCCCAGCTCCTTTTAGGAGACCAGCAGTACCCTGATACCCAAACGAGAAAAAGGGATCTCCAGAAATCAATCTACAGAGCAACGACCCTCACGCAGACGCAACGATCATTCTCCAAACACTGGCAAACGAAATCCAGCCACGAGGCTGGTTCAGCACTGCAAATGAACCCGGGTCTGCACCACAGTCAGAAACCAAAGGAGGAAAATTATAGGATCGTGTCCAAAGACAGAGGGGTCCTGAAGAAGCTCAGCGTGGGTTCACGGTAAGAATCCCTTCCACCGGGCACGGCAGGAGATCTCCACTGCATGAGGGGCGTTCACAAAGCCCCCAGGAAAGAACGAAGCTTCTCCACTAAGATCAAGAGCAGGGCCTGGACCCCAAGTCACCCTGTTTGTCGATGTGACACTCTAAGTCCTGGCCAGGGCAGAAAAGGGAGGGAAAGGATAAAAACACACAGTAGAAAGAAACAGAAGCGTCGAGAGGCACAGGCCACGTGAGCTACAAAATCCCGCAGAATCCACCGAGAAGCTACTGGAACTGGTGGACGAGTGCGGAGGTCACAGGAGACAGGCTCACTTTGCTGCACTCCAGCAACGGCAGACGGCGCCCTGGAATGAGATGGGACAGGAAGGATACACAGGACCGAGCCCAGCGGGGACCTCGGCCCCGCTTCCACCCATGGCAGCCGGAGGCAGCCGGTGCGGCTTAGGGGCAGCGAACCCAGGTGCACGTCGGGGCCCCGTTCTGATCCTTCCTCACCCCGGCCACTGTCCAGCACTCTTTCGGAGGCCCCCATCGGTGTCCCTCATGCTGCCCGCCCAGAACCCACCTGGCCTCCAGCAGCCTTGGCACGGCTGACCTCCGTCCTTCTGGGCACCAGAAAGCCAGGCTTCCCGCACACCCTCCTCCCCCTACACCTCTGGATGTTGGAAAGTCCGGCTGTGTCTCAGGGCCTCCTTCCTGCCTTCCTCACAGTTCTCTTCCACTTTCAGGCTTCTGGAACCTTCTCCCTGGGGCCCTTTCGTCTCTAGCCCAGGGCCTCCACCCTCCGACTCTGAAGCTCCACCCAGGCAACTCCAGATCTCAGACACTGAAACCAGACTCTTCTGTTTGTTTTTGTACCAGAGATTGAACCTAGGGGAGCTTAACCACTAAGCCACATCCCCAGCCTTTTTATTTTTTATTTGAGGCAGGCCCTCACTAAATTGCTGAGGCTGGCCTCCAACTTGTGATCCTCCTGCCTCAGCCTCCCAAGCCAATGGGATTACAGGCGTGCACCACCACACCCGGCAGGACTTATCTTCTTAGAACATTCCCTCCTCGGTTCCTTCAGGGCTCAAAGGTGGCCTCCTCAGAAGCCTTCCCAGAGTACACTGCCGTCCCTTGTCACCCCCACAGTACGACGTGGGGATTGGAGGGGGAGGCAGGCAGATGTGAAATGCTACTACAGCCAGGTCGTCACATGGCGAAACTGAGGCTCAGGGACACCAGGGGCCTAAGGCTCAGGACTGCAGAGATGGCGACAGAGCTCACCGCTGCGTAATTTCTGGAAAGCACCTTGGACTCGGGACGCAGGTGGTGTCTGCAGGGTTCTGGTGGAATCGCTCCAATGCCAGCTGCCTGGCTCACTCTCTCAGGTGTTTCCCTTCCTTCCTTTCTGAGGCTGATCTGCTGCGGGGCACCTGCTCCAGGGTGGGTCTGGTGTCCTTGGAGGTGACCACAGGCGATGGGCTTTGACGTCATCACTCACTCTGTCCTGGATGCCTTGGCTGCTTGATGGACTCAGCAGGATTTTAGAGGCCTTGTCTCCTTAGCACCAACCAGAGAAGCTCTGCTGCTGCTCTTGCTCAGCCCACAGCTTCCCACAGGTGCACTGACCAGAGGTGGCCTCGAGGGGGCTGCCAGCACCCAGCCCCGAGCTCCAGGCAGCCACCCAGAGGCCATCCCGGTGCTGAGACCAGGTCCCATGCAGCCACCCAGAGCCCAAACTGGACGCAGAGACCAGGTCCCAGGCAGCCACCCAGTGCAGAGACCAGGTCCCAGGCAGCCACCCAGTGCAGAGACCAGGACCCAGGCAGACTGCTTCTGGAAGGTAAGTTCACACTGCAATATTATTTCTGATCATTAGGACTTATTTGGGGAATATGCTTTTCTTTCACGAGAATATTACAATTTTGTCCTTAAATGTGACTTTAACTAGCTGCCTTATTAAACGGAACATTACATCGGGGCTCAGCTCTGTTCTCCCCTCCTTCCTCCTGGGAGAAAGGCATCCCGATTTGCTCCAGACCCGGACCAGGCGCGTCCAGATGTGTAGTCTGACCACATCTCGCCCGCGGCCCTGGGGAAACTAAGGCTCCAACAATGGGCCCAGGGGTCCACGAGTCAGTGACAAGGTCCAGCTGCAGCGTGAGTCTGCTGGACAGCAGCTGTTCACGTGAACGCAGCCACAGAAGTCGGCTCCGCAGCCCAGCACGGGGCGGGGCGCCCAGGGCACATCTCACTCACGTGCACCCTCGGAGCAAGCCTGGTGTCAGGAGGAGGGGACTTGAGCAAGAAGCCACCAGCGTGGCCTGGACGGAGACAGAGAGAGAGAGGAACAGAGACAGACAGACATTTGAGAATGTCTGAATTTGAGAATCTGAAACCTGGGTGATGCCTTGCCTGAAGCCAGACCTTGCCCTGGAAATCTGTTTCACAGACACACACACTAACCCAGTCTCTCACCTTTTTTTTTAAGCCTATTTAAATTGTCCATTCTGCCAACTGCAACAGGATTTTTGTTTTGTTTTGGGGGGGTTGGTACTAGGGATTGAACCCAGGGGTGCTTAACCACTGAGACATGCTCCCAGTCCTTTTTATTTTTTGTTTTGAGACAGAGTCTTGCTAAGTTGCTTAGGATCTCGTTAAGTTGCTGAGGCTGGCCTCCAACTTGCAATCCTCCTGCCTCAGCCTCCCGAGCCACTGGGATTACAGAAATGTGCCACTGCGCCAGGCTGTAGCAGGATTCTTGCGGCCAAACACATGGACATCGTCTGCAGGTTTCCTCTCTGGGCTCTGGCTGCAGTAAGGATGCAACTCACTTTCCAGCAGGTTCCCTAGGTCCTGCTCCATCTCAGCCCCACTCCATGAACCCTCCCCTGGCTTCCTACCCAGTGCTGCCACTGCCTGTCCCCAACTCACTCCTGACTCAGGGCCTTGGCAATGCTATATCTGCCTGGTTTCACTCCTCTTCTTTCTTCCAGATTAGACCCGTGTCACGTCACTTCCTCCAGGAATCCGCTGCGTCCTATGGGGCCCCTCACTGCCCCTTCCTCTTCCCCACACTTCCTACCTCATGCAATGACATCCCACCACCCCACTGGAAGCTCAGTGTCCCCACAGCAGGGACAGCCGTCTCTTCCACCCCAGGTCCTGCACTGTGCCTACCTCAGGACGGAAGCTCTATAAATATCTTGAAGCCTGAATGTGGAAGACGTCTTTTCACAGAGCATGAATTGTGATCAAGGAGGAACAGTGACAGAATTCGTATAAATACGATCATTACCAGAGACGAAGAGTCTGACAAAAATGGTGTTTACAGCGGCCTAAAATACCCAGCACCTGGAAGGGAGTCGTCGGGGCTGGGGAAAGCTGGGGAACTGGGCTCTTGCATTTCCAAGATTTGCCGACTTTGCAGTTATTTTAAAAAAAGAACTCTGGTTGGGGCTGGATCCCTCCCTCCCCAAAGGGACGCACCCACCAGCCTGGCTGAAGCAGAGGGTCGTGCACCTGTTGAGGCCTCTTGGAGACTTGGGGGACAGCGTGGGTCCCTATGGGGGCTCCCAGCCAGGAAGGGGTGGCCTGAGCTCTCTGCACACTGGAGAACGCTGATTCCTAATCCACAGCCACTCAGCCACCAGAAAAAGGCCCGCGCTCTCAGGCAAACGCGAGAGCCACTGGGGATTTTAGGATCAGCACAAAGGGAGTCTCTCAGGGATCTGGGAAATCCCAAACCACAAACCCCAGAGGAGACAGCTAACAAGCAGGGAGTGGAATCAAAATCCCCCGAACGGTGTGCATCAGGGATGAGCTGTGGAAATGACCTGAAAACAAAACTGTATCGAGTGAGTAGCTGGACCTGCTCCCCTTAGCTCTTAAACATGTAGGTTGGAAGGGTTTGGTTGACAAATGGAATATCTGGACAAATTCCTTCATTC
>PVKS010048374.1:0-12437 GCA_004027875.1 Aplodontia rufa | reverse complement strand
GATTCTCTCTCTCTCTCACTGCCCTTCTCTCTTAAAAAAATGTATTCAGAAGATAGATCTGACGTTAAGTGTTTTCACCACAATAGATTTTTATTTAATTTTTAAGAGTTTTGGTATTTGGATATATTAATTTATAGATGCAACTTAGAATCAATTGGAAATTTAGAGTAGACAGTTGTATATGTAAGTCTGGAGTTCAGAATTAATTTTTAAAATTCCCATTTCCACTAGTGTTATTATAAACAACATGGCCACAAAGATCTTTTAGTATACGTGTTGTACATTCACCTAGTATTTCAATCTAATTTACATTTCTGTGATTACTGGTAAGATTATGGATCTACCCATTTGTCTCTTTCCTTTGTAATTTTTTTCCTTATTGTTAGATTGATTGACCATTGTATTAGTTTGCTAGGGCTGCTATAACAAGTAACTCAGCCTGATTGGCTTAAAAAGCAGACATTGTTTTTTTCTCATGTTTCTGGAGGTCAGAAGTCTGAAATCCCTGAGGCCTTTCTCTTTAGCTTGTATATGGCCATTTCTTCCTTGTGTTTACATGGTTGTTCCTCTGTGCATGTCTGTATCCTAATATCTTCTAATAAGGATACTATTTGTACTGGAAAAGGACTCACCCTTACAATCTTATCTTACCATAAAAACTTCCTAAAAGCCCTATCTTCAAATGTAGTCACATTGCTTCAACATATGAATTTTGGGCATGGATACATTTTCATCCATAGCACCAAGGACAGTAACATGTTGCTTAAATATTTCATTTGTATTTTCTAGTGTTTAAATTCTTTGTTGACTTTGCATAAGGAGCTTTATGACATATGCAAGTTTGAATTTAGCTCAATTCATCTTAAATATGTGATAGTTCTAATTTGATTTTCCTGTGTAGCTTATTATCTTCAAACTATTTTTGTAATTTTATCATTTCTACATTAATTTGTGATTCTTACAGTACATCAAAATATGTTACATCATATATCTGTTGATGCTTGAATCATTTCTATGTTTTAACTATTGTAACTTTTTAAAATGTTTTAATATTTGATTACACTTACTATATTATCCAGCTGTCCTATATTTTTAGACTTATCTGTTTTGTTTGTTCATTTTTTACCAAAATTATCTTTAGAATCATTCTGTTAAGTTTTCCTACAAAAAATCAATGAAATTTTCATTGCAAAATATTCCCAATTTCATGTTAGAGTTGTTCTTAGATAGCTTATAGTCTTGACATTTGGAAAGGTCATCTTTTCCTATTTTTTGAAGGGTTACTACTTATATCAAAGAAATACATTTATTTTTGTATATTTTTATATTTTCTCCTTTATTTAGCATTTTATTGAACTCATGTAATTTCTAGTGGTTTATAATATCATACCCTTAAATTTTTAGGCATATGATAATCTACAAATATTGATAATTATACGTCCTATTCTTCTAATAGTTGTAATTCATATTTTTATTTAATGTATTTTTTTTTAGCCAGAATAGCTATACAACTATTTCTCTCTAATGGTAGTAGCAAGCATACATATCTTTAACCTTTTCTTCCCTCATGACATTACTGGGATTTCTGTATCTTTTACCAACACATGAAACTGGCTGTATTGGGATAATCTTTCCCAATTCTCATGTAAAATTTGTATTTGTTTACTTGAATTTCTTTAAGTGATTCCTTTATGGTTTACTCTGTGAAATATTGCAAATAGTGAGATGAGCAATTTTTCCCTTTTTTGTGGTGGGGATTAAAGCCAGGGGCACTCTAACATTAAGCTATATCCCCACTCCTTTTAAAATCTGTTCATTTTGAGACAGGGTCTTGCCAAAGTGCTAAGGCTGACTCTGAACTTGTGATCTTCCTGGCTCAGTCTCCAGAGTCACTGGAATTACAAATATGTGCCATTGCACCTGGCCTGAGATGAGTGACACTTTTTTATACCATGTTTTTCAGATGCCCTCCATTGATATTTTTAATAGCATAACTCATTATCTTATTAAAATGTTTAATTCAAATTAACAGGTATTATTGAATACCTGTAATATGCAAAGCTATGTGCCTGGAGCTGAGGACATACACAATTATTCTTTGATCTTAACCTTTACATATTCTTTCTACTGAGGGAGATGGATATACAAACCCATAAACAATAAATTGTATTTTACTCAAAGTAGAGTGGGAACACAAAAGATGGTGTAGTCACTTCTACTTTGGTTAGTAGATGATTTTTTTCTTCCTTTTTTTCCATTCATTTTTGAGAGGATATGGAGGAAATAATAGATAACATGTAAAGATGGATCTTGAAAGTCAAGGTGATGCTTGGTAGGTAAGCAAGAAAGAAAAGGCCATTACAGGCAGAAAGAACAACCTGAGCATTTCTGTAGGTATGAAATGTTCTAGTGTTTGTGGAGCCTAATGGTAATTCAATATTGCTGGTCTTGATTGTTGAGCCATCAAAGAAACAGAACATTCAAATAGTAAAAATAACATATTATGTTTGTATTATCTGCCACTTTTGATTATTTTTGATACTCCTCTCCTCCCAGGTTTTAGTGTAGATCATTAAGAATTGACTAAAGTGAGGATAAAGTAAGATAATTGAAAGAGCTCAGGGAAAAGTGCTATATAAATGAAAGGAATTATTGATTTACTATTAATTTTCATTTCCCTACTTAATACTAGTGGTGAAGACTGGTAGCATTCCTTCACTAGTCACTTTCACTTTAATGTATAGGAATGGAACTTTTGTTGGCCATCTGCCACCCTGCCAAACACTGCACTTCTCAGGGTCCCTTTCAGATATGTAAGGCTAGTTTTGTGACTAAACTTTGGCCAGTAGAATGTGAGTAGAAGTGATGGACCCAACCACTGGCCCATCCATTTAAAAGGAAGGAACATTTCCTTTCTTGTATCTTTACCTCCTTCCCTCAGATTGGTATATAAACAGAATGACAGGAGCTGCATAGCTCTCCTGCATAAGGAGATGGTAGCTGTGTATCAATGACATTAGACTAATATGTTACAAGAACCATATTTTGATATGAAAGAAAAATAAACTTCTAATTTAAAACAAACATCATTTGAGATAGCTGAGTGACAGCAACCAAACCAGCATTATAACACAGGCACTATATCTATAAAAGGACTGGAAAAAAATTCTTAGTAATTGTGGACTTGTCGCTACATGAACCTTAAAATGAAAACACTTCATTGGTAATCTTAATTAATGTGGATGATACAGAGTACTCTGCTATATCATCTCTTTACATTTATGAAGTTGATAGTTAAATTTTCCCCTCCATAGTTTACCTCAAAATACACACGTATATTGATAAAATTAAACACTTAAGGGAGCTGTAGTTTACAATGGGAATTTTCCCCCCATGTGACACACAAAATAATTCATATAATTAAAAATATGTTTTAATTAAGCTCATTTGTACCCATTTTTCTTGATTTTATATTCTTAAATCAACTAATCCAGAGGCTCAGGGACATTCTCTGCCCTCAGAGGGAAGACTTCTTACCTACAAGGAGCTAAGTGACTTTCTGCCTGATAATGTGGCCCAGAATGATCTGTAGGAGAAAACTGAAGTTGATAATTGAGCAGATGGCTTGAAAATATCTTTCCTTTTGATAAGTAAAGCAGAACAAGCTGAAAATATACTCAACGGAAAAGTTGACATGTAAAGGTAGTTCAACTGGTGCACTACTATTAGATGAATCAATAATTAAAGGATGATCTCTTTTTCTGTGATACACAAAGCAATAAATGGCTGCCGAGATTAATTAATAATTGAATTGAAGCTAAAGGCTTTAATCAATCTTGAAAGCTGCTTATTGTAAGCATACCACAATGAAACCCACATATCAAAATAGAGAAAAGTCTTTCTATTCAATTAGCAGGTTTGGAAAACATCCTATTTACTTTCTGGGAAGCATCCCAGGGAGGTGCTGATTAGTCAGAATGAAAGACTGATCAAAAGTATAGTTAAAAAGGGAATGTTTCTTAAAATGTCAGCTCAAAAGACTGAATTATGTTTGATAAAGGATTTAAGATGAGTGATTATTTTAGAAATGATGTCATTTAGATCTTTTTGTCTAATTGGAGATTTAAAATGTGTATTGCAGCTAATTGAATCAAATTAGATTTCTTTGAGAATTTGTCCTTCAAATAAAGCATTGGGCACATTTAAAGGTAGTGTTAGGCAGTGCAGAAAACACAAAATGGGAATCAAGAGACCTGGGGTTCCATCCTAGCTCTGCCATTGACTGTTTGCAATGGTCTCTTCTAGCTTTGAAATTCTGTGACTTCCAAAAGAAATTTCAATCTTATGAAATTTTTTATGTATGCCATTGAATCTGAAATTCAGAATGTAAAGTCTTTAGAAAATTAAATTTTCAACCCATTATGATTCAGATCTTAAAACTCAGGCCTCAATTTAATGAATGAAATAAGACTTTTTTTCTGATTAGGATTGATAGAGTCAATTATTGGTGTATCTGGCTGATTAGGACCATTCATAAATGAAAACAACTCCATTGTGGAGTGCAGAGGTGGTTACATGTGCTTATTTTATGGACAAATGACTTGTGTTTTATTAAAAATCACAGCTTGCTCATAAGTGTTACAAATAGCCTAAGTGGATTTGCTTTTCTCTGAGATTGAAGAGTGAAATGGTACTTATTACACTGGAATGGTGAAAAAGCATTTGATTTAGTAGAAAGGAATTTTTATGTTTCAGGTTTTACAGGCTTTTGGTTTTTAGGAGAACTTCATTAAATGGATTGTAATCATATATTCTCAACTCACAGCCCACATAATAAGCTATTCTATAAAGTCATCTTTCTTTATACAGTTGCAAAGCATTACACAGAGTGGCCTAATGTCATTACTATTATCTATTTGTGGTCATTTAAGAATCTTTGTTATAGAGATCTCAATTCAGTAGTCCACAATAAAACACTAAGTGAGAAAGATAAGAAGGAACAATGAATCATATGTGATTCACATGAAATGATATAATGATTTTCCTAAAATAAAATCTGAAAAATACTGGCTCGGAATTAGTCTTGGTTGTAGAGTAAGAACTCAGTATATTCCTTCCAGACTCTTGTATGATGAAACTAACTTTATTTCATTAATAGAGGAGAATACCCTGAAGGTTGCCTCAGTGCTTGGCAACATTCAAAATGGCACCAATCAGCAGCAGATAGTTCTGTCAATCTTTAGAGGCAATAATTTAATTAAAATGAATTTCTCCCTTTAAATCTCATATTCTGTTCAATAGTAGTCTTTATTTGCCAAGACATTTTTTAACTGAGTTAGACAGATGGTTGTCTCTCTTTGAAAGACAAGGCAAAAAGCCAAAGTAAAAAAAAATGCCAAAACAGCATGCTTGTATTAGAAATAGGAATTTTGGGATTTCCTATATTTGGCATTTATTATCTGGAGGTTCAACATATACTTTTTAAAGAATAAGATTTTATGTCCGAATTTATAAAATGAAGATTCAAAGATGTATTTGCATAATATCAGTGTGAAGCACGCTGTTACTGTTACAGATCTGAATCAAGGTTCTTGGGTTGCAGTTCTGACCTCTGCAATGGAAATACTGAAGTTCTAATCTCTAGTACATATAACATGATGTTATTTGGAAATATGGCCTTTGCTGATATAATCAAATTAAAATGAAATCATATGGGTTTATTGAGCCCTAAATCCAATGTCTGGTATCCTTAAAAGAAGAGAGTGATTTGAAGGTGGATATACATGCAAGGAGGAAAGCCATGTGAAGATGGAGGAAGAGATTGGAATGATGAAACTATATGTTATGGAATGCTAAGGGTTAGCACCAATCACTAGAAGCTAAAAGAGAGGAATGGGATAGATTCTCCATCAGAATTTCCAGAAGGATCTAATTCTGCTAGCATCATGATTTTGGCCTTGTGGCCTCTTGTACTGTGAAAGAATAAATTTACGCATTTCTAAGCCACCTAATTTCAGGTACTTGATTACAGTAATTAGTTCTAGGAAAATAATAAACAAGGTATTTGGGAAAATAATATTAAGGGAGAGAGTGAGGAAGAATGAGAGACTTCAAAGATCAAATGCCTTCATAATTCAATTTGTGTAATAATCTTGATGTGTAATGCTAATTTTATCACATAGTGGTTATAAGAGGAGATGGTTTATTTTGTCTTATTTTATTTTATTTTGGCAAGGCTCTTTGTACTATAAATATCTACTTTACATGAATTAAAAACTTTGGCAAATTAAGTTTAGTCATCTACCAAACATTTTATATTTCCAAGAATATAAAATCACTTTGAATGTAGAAAGGTTATTATATTGGCCTGGAGAACAGAAGATATAAAATAGCATAGGTACCTATCCATCAATTTGTCTGTTTTTGGACTTTTGCAATGTAGACTGCTGTGTAGTTGGGATAAGGTCCTTAGTGGTATTTCTCATTTCACTTTTAGTAATGTCATGTAACCAGTCCGTCTATTCACTAAGGTTTTGAATATCTAAATATAAAAGTTTCATAGTGGAGTCTGCTAACAAATTTTTATTGGGTACCTGTTATGATTCAGATACTTTCTAGATGCTAGGGAACTGAAATGAACAAATTTCTGTCTACAAGGAACTTACATTCCAATGTAAGAAGACAGAGAAAATAAGATGCAAACAAACGATGATGTGTCTAGTATGGTACAAGGAGGTGAGCAGGTGATCAGATTAGGGTATTTGGGGAAAGCCTTTCTGGGGAAATGACAGTTGAATTGAGACTTGAAAGGTGAGAAAAGACAACAATGCATGGATTTGGGAGAAAAGTCATTCAAACAGAAGGACTTCATATCAAAGTCCCTGAAAAGGAACATACCTTGCTGGCTAAGAATTGTCCAACTGGAGAATACTGAGGGACAGGATGGAAGGAGCTAAGAGCAGAGAAAAAGAAAGATGCTATATCACGTAGGACCTTGTAACCCTTGGTAGGGAGTTTGGTTTTAAGTTTCATGGGGAGACACCGCAAGGCTGTAAACTAGGAAGCACCATGATTAGATTAGTATTCTCAAGGGATCACTGTAAAGAGGACAGTTGTGTGGGGGATTAGGAACAGAAAGACAAATTAGGAGAATATTACAGTAGTCCAAGTGTGAAATAATAGTAATTTGGACTAGTGTTATCAAATCCAGTGGAAAAGGATTCCAGACGTTATAACAGTGTAAGTGGTCTCAGAAACAGGTTTTTGGACATAGGATAGGACTCCCAATGATGAAACCAGAAATCTGAAAGAAAGAGAAGAATCAAGGATGACTCCTATGTTGTTGGCCTCAATAACTGGGGGTTTGCTCAAATGGCGACGGCTTGGCATGGAGCAGGTTTAGAAGTGAAATTGTCTGATTTGGGCTCTTTTAAAGTTGAGAGGTCTATTAGGTGTTCCAAGGGACAATGTGGAATAGTGAATCAGATACAATGTATGATATTTGAAGTTCAGAAAAGCAGTCCAGACTGGAGTTACAGATTTGAACAATATTTCAAAAAGATGATATAGGTATACTTGGTATTTTCACTCATAATACTGGGTGAGCTAACTTAGGAAAAAAGCATCCAGAGGAAGAAGAGTAAAAGAGTTCTAGAACACCCCAACCAAATAATACTTCAAGGAGAGCACCACCATCTATAAAGTGCTTCTGATGGGTCAATAAAATTAGATCAGAAATTTCACCATTGGATTGGGTAAAATGTAAGTCTTTGGTGTCTTTGGCAAAAGCAATATTTTCAAGACAAATAATTTTAGTTAGTATAGATAAGTGTTTTGATGAGTATTTCAATACAATAGTTTAAAAAATAAAATGAAGATTAAGAAATTGAGTTAGTTAAAAAAAAAAAAGAAAGAAATTGAGTTAGTGAATGCAGTCAAGTGTTTGGAGGATCGTTACCATTGAAGGAAAATAGAGAAATGGAGGATTTGGGGTTTTGATTTTTGTTTATAAGATGAGGGATAATGAAGCATATTTGAATGATGGTTTAGCTCAGAAGAGAGGAAAAAACTGATAAGTAGAGAAAAGACATATTTATAGGAGTAAAGTCCTTGTGAAGGTGAGAAGGAATGAGATTCAAGGAACAAGTAAGCTCATTGGTAGGAAACACACACAACCTTTCATTTCTTCCTCTTTAAGATGGAATTTAGGTATTGAAGAAGCTTACAGGGTTTTCATGAGTACTAAATAAGTTGAAATGGGAGAAATGTGTAAAGTAATTGGCACATAGTAAGATCTCAATAAATGTCTGCTATTAATTGATGCTCTTGCCTATTATGGGAACAGACGCAGATATGTTGGCAAATTTGTTGATGGGATGATGAGGCTATTGTCAGCTGAATGTATATTTTTAAGAACACAATGAGATAAAGGAATATGGGGGGTAGAAAGTTAAAATTTTGAGGATGGAGGATAAGCTATTTACTGGTTATTTTCTCTTCCAATGAAGTGTATTCTGTTATCAGTAGAGACTAGGTTTCAAATCCCTGTATCACCGAACTGCTATGAAGACAAATGAGATAATGTCCAAGAAATACTGAAAAAGCAGGTGTGTGAAAGGTGTTATTTTGTTGACACATTGAGTTAAATTGTTCCTCAAATAATTGGGGTGGGGGATGCTAAAAGACATCGCAGCCCCCTTGTTCAGGGGCTTATTTTTCCGTGTTTCATGCACACTGACTATATTAGAAGATGTCTTTCCTTATTTTTGTATATTACATTTTTAATAAGTTTGAGGCAAAAAGTAAATTCTATAATTCAGCATGAATTTAGGGAGTGAAGGATTACAGTCTCAAAATATGGAATATACCTCTTAGCCTTTGGGGTTTTCTCATACTGCAAATGTTATTATTTAACAGGCTAAGTTTATTTTAAAATAAGACTTAGGTATTCATGTTTGTAGCAAATAAATGGCATGTAAAAATCCTGGCAAACTTACCATTTTGACAACATGAAATTTTCCCATCCAGCTGGTCATTAGGCCTTTCCAACTGTCAATGTCTCTTGCAATCTGCTTTAATAGTAGCATATAATTAGCTTTATACAGATCAGAGGCATTGGGGGGTAATATTCCAATGCAAATATCAAAATCCCAAGAAAGTTAACTCAAAGAGACATATGTCCCCACCATCCTTCATGACAGTCTTTAGCTCTGAAGGCAGTAGCAGTTGATTCATGTAAGGCACTTTGAATCATAATATGGAAATATTATAATTAAATACCTACTGGAGTTCTGGAAAATATATTCAGGAGAATGATATAAATAGCAATATGTTATTAGTGTACATTGTTTATCTTCACATCTATAGCTAGTAACCCTTCAAAGAATTGTGCCAACTAATTGGAGAAAAATTATTCCTAATACTTAGGTGAGTTTTTCAAATTTGGGTATATGACAATGTTTAAATCAACAGTTTTATTTGCAAGGTAATACACCATGTGATTAAGATTCATTTCAATGTATTATACTAAATTATGTATGTATTCTCACACCTATACATAGATACATACAGATTTTTCTAAGACAAAAGTATATCACTATTCTATTGAAGAGGATTGTGATATTTAAATACAATTTGAGCCATATTTCAGTCTCTTGTGTTAAGAAATTTCTTAGGAACTTATGATTTCAACACCTAATATTTCTCCTTCTTTAACAAGAGTCTCTTCGGCCTTGGTAGTACCACACTACGATAGCAAGGATTCTGCATCCATGAAATGGAATCTTAGACATTACCCATCAGGTAGGATAATCAGCTGTTCCCTAGATTATTATGTGAAAGTACGTATAAAAATTCTGTCACTGGAGAACAGGGACTTTGACTCAGTACCAACAGTGTTTTTGACGTATGTGATGGAAAAGAACTTCAGCATATGCTAGTCAGACACAGACAGGTTTATTTAGGAAAGTGGACACATATTCAAGGAAGACTGTGGGCCACCTCAAGGGAGAGACACCTGTTGGGGTAAATCAAGGAATATATATTCAAGGGAGAATGTGGGCCATTTTGAGAGAGAGACATGTTTAGGGGGTTCTCAGCTCTTTAAAGGAAACTTGGTGAGGGGTGAGTATGTAGGAATGATATCAATCTGATAATCTCAAGACAGTTTCTGGTGGTCTGGTCATTCTCAGGATCTTAGGCTGACATGGTCTCCATTATGTGATCAATAGACAATGCTGGAGATTCCCCTAAATTATATGTTTCTCAAAATAACATATCTCTCTTTATTTAATCTATTTATAAAGGGTTAATTAACCATGCACATATAGATTTATAGATTTTTCCAAGAATTCCAGAGTGAAAGGCCTGGAAAAGTATTCAGAATGTTTGAATTAAATTTTTATTTCCTTCTTCCTTTCTGTATCCTTTTTACCTACTTTTTAGTTCTTCTGTTCTATCACTGTTCTATGTGAGGCCTAATGGCAAAACTGAACAAGACAAGGCAGTATGCAAGATGTGACTCTTCACTACCAGCAAAAAGAGAATTCCATTTATGTGCTGTTTCTAAGAATTTCACTTTCTGTGCAACAAATTAGGCCACTACTAATAATTACACATTACCATTAAGTGATAAATGCAATGTACCAGGTCTCTGATTTGCCCACAGGGGACTTATTACTTACCAGAGAAAGCCCAAGATGCCAACTGCATATCTCATCATATAGCTTGGCCAGACCCATGATGCCAAATCACATGAGAGTAGTGAGTTTACCATCACTGAAGCCTCTAGGGTTGGCTTTATTACAGCTACTAATGATAAATTGGGCAATAACCAGAATTCATTGACAGTAAGAAAGAAACTGCTGTCTGGAATTTACATGTGAATATCCGAAGTGAAAAATGTTCACTAATAAAGTCTGAACTAAATGTCAGATGGGATTTCTTTATTCCTTTTGAGTTTTTTCATAAGCCCATTGCCTGCACCCCAGAGAGTTGACAAGAAATTCCTGACTCAAGTTTCACATTTTCCATCGATTTATTTGTGTCCCTTGATGATTGTGCTCTTGTCATAAAACCATACTCATTTTCTGGCTGGGGATCATTAAGTGTTTGTTGACAGTCATTTCTGTTGTTGTGTATACCACATATTCTAGCTCCTGTTAAGTACTGGGGGGAACCAAGTGAGAACTTGAAGTATAAGCATTCTCATTCATCTGTAAAACCCTACAGGCAGCTTATTAGATGCCCAAGTGATTAGGGTTTTAGGTAAGTCAGGGCAGGGAAGGGCAGAGCAGGAATATTTATAGCCCCATTTGATGGTTGAAAATTTGGAGATCTACAAAAGATAAATGAATTGTATTTGATCATGCAACTGATTACATTCAAAGACAGGAAAACACAGGTCTTATTTTCTGACATTTTTCATAACTTTTTTTCTGTTTTTTTGATAGCTGATGGCAACATAAGTATAGTTTATTTCCACCCCTGAGTTCTTAAGCACAGTTTAGGAGTATATTCTACAGAGAAAATGCATCTCTGTAGCTTTTGTGACTCAATGATGATTTACTTGCAGCAAATAAAGCCTAATATAAACTCCACAAATATGGTGCGTTGGAATGAATGTTTGTGTTCCCGTCCCAAATTCATATGTTAAAATCCTAATTCCCAAGATGATAGTATTAGGATATGGGGCCATTCAGTGGTGGTTTAGATCCTGAGAGCAATGCCCTTATGAAGGGAATGGTGGCTTTATAAAAGAGACCCTAAAACAATCCTTGTCTGTTTATGCCACATGAGATTACAGTGAAAAGATGGTTGTCTATAGAGGAAAGGGATCCAGAGAAGGGAAAGGGGAAGTCCTGGGGAATGAAATGAAGCAAATTGTTATATGTATGTATGAATATGTCACAATGAACCCCACTATTGTGTACAATTATAATGTCCGAATAAAAACATAAAAAGAAGATGGCTTATCTAGGAAACAGGCCTATGTCAGATACTGATTCTGCTGGTACCTTTATCTTAGACTTTATAGTCTCTAAAACTGAGAAATGAGTTTGTGTTGTTTTTAAGCCACCAAGTCTATGGCATTTTGTTATAGCAGCTTGAGTGGATTAAGACATAGTGCAACATGGGAATGTATTAACAAAGGGATTAAAATATTTTAAAAAGTGATTTTTTTTTAAAGCTGGGCATGGTGTCTCATGCCTGTAATTGGAGTGGCTCGGGAGGCTGACGCAGGAGGATCACAAATTCAAAACCAGCCTCAGCAACTTAGTAAGGCCCTAAGCAACTTAGTGAGACACTGTCTCAATTTTTTTCAAAAAAGGGATAGAAATGTGCTTCAGTGTGTAAGCACCCCTGGGTTCAATCCCTGACACCAATTTTTTAAAAATGATTTTTATGAATACTTCAGCCATCTGCCCATAACATATGCT
>PVKS010048373.1:0-12438 GCA_004027875.1 Aplodontia rufa | reverse complement strand
TTTCCTTACAGTCACATTCTCCTTTCAATCCACAACATGCTGGAATGAGACCTTTACCACCCTAAGGAGATGTTGGTCAAGGTAGTCAGCTCTTCTTCACTGTAGCTGAGACACCTGATGTGAACAATGCAGAGGAGGATGGATGGATGGACTGATTGATTTTTAAAGACAGAGGGACAGTGATACAAAGAGAAAGACAGAATCAATCTTTTATTTAGTTTTCCATGTGACCTTCATTGCTCGGAGACTTCATTGTGTACGTGGTGCTGGGGTTTGAACGCGCGTCCTCAAGCTTGCCAGGCAAGCGCCATAACTGCTGAGCCGCTGCTCCAGCCCAGTGCAGATCTGTTTTGGCTCAGGGATTCAGAGGTTTCAGTTCATGGTCAGCCAGCCTACTTTTTGGCCTGAGATGAGGCCAAAGATATCAAAGTGGAAGGGTGTGGTGGAGGAAAGCCTCTCAGCTCATGGCAGCCAGGAAGCAGAGAAGGACAAGGATGCCAGGAACATGTCCTCAGAGAGCTACTTCTTCCACCCATGCTCACCTACAGACTGAAATGGGTGGAGAGAAGATTAAACACCCTCAGTGATCTATTTACTCCCATTAGGTCACACTCCGGTAGTCCATTCTGCCACCAATGGATTAACCCGCTGGTGAGTTCAGAGCCCATGTGATCCAATCTTTGCCACTTCTAAACCTCTTGTACTGGGAACCATGCTCTCAATAGGAGACTTTGCAGTGCATTCTGCATGCAAAGTGCAACAGCAATGGACACTTTCTTGTGCTCAAATTTCTTAATCCAACAGTAGCCTTAGAAAAAGTTTTCTAAATCGTCTTTGATTATCTTTATTTACCTGGATGGCAGTTCATGTGAGTCTCTTGGCTTTCTTTCTCTGTCACTGATACTATTTGAGTGTCTTTTACTTTTTTCTTTTCTTTTCTTTTCTTACTCCCTTTTCTTTTTGAAATACCTAAGTGTGAAGATCCCAAAGACACTTGCCTCAGTCCTGTGTAATCACTCCTATTCATGATGTTCTCCTACCCGCTGTTAAATCAGTGACTCACACTTGTGTCTTTGACATTTCACTAAACTTAATTTTTATACACAGAAGACTTGCTCTATATGAATTTTTGATAAACTTCACATATGCACATTCCCATAGTTAGATGATGATATTTACTAAAAAATTCCCTTTTTAAGTCACATGAACATTTGCTCAGTTGCTTGATTTTAAAACAGGGAATTAGCTCTAATGATGTTTTCCCATCCTCTGTTGAACACATTTATACTCCTTGGCACTTCTTTCAATCAATACCCCAAACAGGTTATCTTCCATTTCTATCCCCATCATCCTAATCTAAGTTAACATTTTCTGTCACCAGAACAATATCAAATAGCCTGAAAATTAATCTTTCTGGATCCTACTTTTGGACACCTCCTTGAAAGATGACTTATCATATAGCAGTCATAAATAAATATATGAAAATGTTTTAAATAATAAAATTAAGACCATCTTGTGACTTTTGAATGCACTTATAATAAAGTCCACATTCTTATCCTGACCTGTATCTCTGACATTTCCCCCTTCTCTTTTCTTTACAGCTCATTAGACCCTACAGACACTAGGTTTCAATTGGAGGTAGTTGTTTTCCTTTCATCTTCCTGGTCCATCATTATATCAAAATTATTTCCAAATGTTGTAATCTGTTAAAAATATAGAGTAGCCTACAAATCTAGAGTATTAAAGTAGTTGATAAACTACTAATTTTATTTTGTAGCTCATTACACTAATAATTATTATTTTCTGGCTTATTCAAATTTTTGTTTGCTTATTGTCTATTTACCACTATAATATTAAGTCCACAAAAGGAGTAATCTTCTGTTTACAGTATTGTAACTTTAATCCTGGAAAACCACATAAGATATAATTATGCTCTCAACAACTTAACTAAAGGAATGAACAGTTTTATTGGATGAGTCAGACTAAATAGACTGTATTCTGCTGAATTTTTAAGTATTTAAATGTTAGATTAACATGAAACCAAAAATTGGAAGGCATTTTGTGATTTGATGATACTTCTATGTAGGCATAGCAAAGGTCCAGGAATTAAAAACAAAAATCAAATAATTTATATGAATCATTTTCATAAAATAATAAAAATGTTCATTTTTCTACTGCAATAATGTATGTGCTCCAAATCCCATGCTTATGTAATAAAAAATTCAACCTCGTCATAATTTCTTAATCCTTTCTGGAAGTAAGAATCTAAGAGTTAATTTAAGATAACTCCTGCCATGGGAAGAAATGGTCTTAATCATTTGTGTGTGGTGATCAGTTTTATTTGCTTTTATTTTTCTGTTGCATAGTAGTTTAGTCTAGTCAATAGAACCCTGGCATCTTTGGGGAATTCAGATGCTGGATTTTATATGAATCCTCTTTATTGAGTTTGAGTTCAAAATAATATTCCAAACCTCAGAACCTCATATCACATTAGTGAGAAGAAATCTTCCCAGTTTATTAGACTGGTGGTTTTTCAATGCTACAACACAAGAGTCATTTATAAATGCCTTAAGTCAATGTTTCAGTACCTAAAAATGAATGCTTAGCCATTTCTAGGGCAATGAGTAAGAATATATTATTATTCTATATCTCTTCCATATCATCAATAAACAAAATTCAATATCAGTCAATTTCTTTGCTAAGACCAAATATAAAACCACAATGGAAAGAAGCACCTCCAACTCAATTTGTTATATATTTTGGTTTGGAAATGGATATCCCCCAAAACTTCCTTTTTGCTACTGCAAAAAGTTCAGAAGTCAAATGATTACATTGTAGAGATTTAAACAAATCAGTAGATTAATCCATTTGGTGGAATAATAATTTGAAAGAGCTAACTGCATTGAACTACAGGCAGCCAAGGCATAGCTGGAGGGAGTAGCTCAGTGGGGAGGTGCCTATGGGGTTTAAATTTCCCTGGTACCTCACTTTCTCTGTTTCCTGGCTGCCATAAGGTGAATAGCTTTGCACCCAAGCCACCCTTCCACTGTGATTTTTTGCTTCACTTAGGCCCACAGTGATAGAGTCAACCAACTATGGACTGAACTTCTGAAATCATGATCCAAAATAAATTTTTTGTCCTCTAATTTGTTCTTGTCAGGTATTTTGGTTACCATGATAAAAAGCTGGCTAACACATGTTATTAAAGCATGTTAAGATTTATACTTTTTGTCACTGATATTAAGGATTCTCATTTCTAGTCCCAGATTTTCAAAATTTAATATCCCAGCACATTTGTAAATGCATTTTTTCAAAATTACTTTATTAATTTTTAGACTAAAACCAGTAACTATTTTTAAAAAACATTGATTTGACTTTTAAATTCATTTTTCAATAATCTAGATTTGCTTTCAAAATATGCTAAAGAACTTAGAAATAATTTTAAGCAGTAAAGACTATATAGTATTTATATAGTATTTTTAAAGTACTGATGTACATCTGCATTTTAAAATAAGAGAAAAATAGCTTTTCATAAAACAGGAAACTTATAAAGTATTCTAGTAATGATAC
Source organism: Aplodontia rufa (assembly GCA_004027875.1). Lineage (NCBI taxonomy): Eukaryota > Metazoa > Chordata > Mammalia > Rodentia > Aplodontiidae > Aplodontia > Aplodontia rufa. The sequence goes on along the minus strand of PVKS010048373.1, from coordinate 8,868 downwards.
TGCATTTAATGTAACTATAATGTTCTCATGTATAAAGGTTTACTACATGGACTATAGATGTATCTACATTGTGGGAACATATGCAAAATTGTGTATTTATTAATTCCATGAAAATCAGTATCAATTTTCCTGTGTAAGTAGTATAGTCACATCTTTCTGTTATTGGTGGTGGTATTTGATGAGACATTCGAGTGGTAGGTAAACAGAGATAATTACTGTAGTATATATAAGAATTAAGTTTTCACTTATTTTGTACTTTGGTGAGCAGATGTACATTTTAAAATGATTTAATATATTAAGATTTTCTCTAAGGTGCATTTTGCTCTTGTGTTAATTTTTTTTGTTTATTTTGCAATATAATAGCAATTACACTCACACTTTTATAGTGGTCTTGTATCCAGGAAATCTTTAATCTGAACTGCTTCAAATTTTTCTTTGTATAATTATAACATACTTTAAAATTATACAAACATTCTTACAAATATGTACATACGCAAATATATAAATAACCTCATGACACAAAAATGGACATCGTTATTTCGATACAGTTATAGTTTATACAAAAGATGGTTTTCCTTATTATCTTTCTTTTATTAACCATTATATCTTCATTCTAGAATCAATTTTCTTCTTCCTAGTATAGATATATATTCAAATTTCCTTAAAAAGTTTGAATTTCCATATTAGTTAACATTTTTGGTGTCATGGAACAAATTCTTGACATATTTTTTAGACTTGTCTTTTCTTATTTCAGAGGTAGTAATCTCTCAGTCCTGAAACCATCTGCTGTAAAAACACATCTAGCTCAGCAATGCATTCCAGAGTTCCATCATAGCTGTCCCCCAAGAAAATGAATTTTCTTTGCTGACATACCTGTTAGAAGAAGCAGTTTGCTCAATAACTCACTTGTTTCTCCAAATCTCATGTATATTCAGCTAACTCTGGAAACATCCCAGGGATATATTCGAGTATTTTATCTAAGTGCTAGCCATGAAGGGTTGGTGATGCATATATATATAGAAATGCAAATTCCAGTATTTCCCAAGAATCTCCGAATGGAAGCTTCATTCTGTTAAAAAGCAGAATATTTTTAGAAATACAGGTTAAGAGACAATAGAATTTTAAAATGCAGACTAACTATGCATGAAATATAATTCTGTTGTATTTTTGTGTGAGAGAAAACTGTAAAGGACTTTCTCCAACCACATTTTAGATACATAGACTGTCTCTCAGTATGTAAAAATAACTTCAATGAAGTTCATTTGTCAACCACGTTTGGAAGTAAGGTTATTTTGAATAAGGTGATACATATTCATTTACTGAATGTCTAATATTTCTTTACAGGACAAAAGTAAGTTGAAATAGTGGGCACTCATTATGGAATGAGTTTCTTCCTCAGAATCATATGTGGTATCCCTAATCCCTAATGTAACTGTATTTGAACATAAATCCCATGAGGAAATAATTAAGGCCAAATAAGATTAATAGTGGGTCCCTCATAAAAAGCATTAGTGAGCTGTCTCACACACTCCTTCAAGCAGGAGGAGTGCCTCACCCACTATCCATCCCTTGACCTTGGACAGATAGTCTCCAGACGCAGAACAAAATAAACCTGTGTGCTATTTAATCTTTCCAATCTATGGTATTTTTTTATGTTGGCAGAAGAAAACTAATATAGACTATAAATCTCAAAAAACTATTTGGTCTTTTACAGAAGAAAGTTGACTAAACTCGGTTAAAGTAGCCTGCATAAATTATGCATGTGACATTGAAATGAAAAAGATCCCTGGAATTCAGTTGTTATTGCAGAGATTCATTCAGCTAAATAAATAAATAAAGATAATGCTGAATATGTTTAGCACATATTAGAGATAAATAAATGACAGTGAGAGTTAATCAGTATGTGACTGTGCACATTAACATGGGTGACAAATTAGGATCTTCTTATTTCTTCAATAATATTTACAACCTGCTCTACAAATACAACTGAAGGCTATTGCCTTTGTCACATTAAGAGGCAATCGGAGCCCAACTAATACGGGGGTAAAGTAGGGGAAACAGGGGATCAGGGAGGAAGCCAAAGCCGGGAGGGAGATCGTGATCTGGCATCAGCCTTGGCTTGCTCTGTCATTATGCATGTGTTCATTAATGTGTGGCAACGATTGCCTCCTATATGTAAGACTATATTGAATGAATAAAAAAATGTTAAAAAAAAGAAAGCAATCAGGTTCCTTTTCAGTTCTAGATGATTCTGTCTATTAATTTGATACTGCTTTTGAGTGAGTTTGATAGAAATACACATATGAATTTTTTGGTGACAAAATTTGCAACAGACCAAATTATGTTTGGAAACAAACATAGGGATCAGGTTCAAATCTAAACCCAGTGGTTCTGTGAGTCACAAGAATTTACTAATATCCCTGCCACCACAGACCTGCTAAAAGTTCTTCTGAAATAGGGAATCCAAAACTGGATCCATGTGCCGCAACGGCAGCAGAGAGTTCTACCTAATATATTATTCTGTGTGTTTTGAGAGAAAGCTAGGGAAAAATAGACTATGTTTGAAAGGTAATGTAAAAAAAATTATCTGGAGTCTAGTATATGAAATTCCAACAATGAGCCAAATATTGGTATATTCTGTACTCTTTAGAAAGAAAATTTCCAGTGATTATTGGAATCATTAAATTAATTTAACTATATAGTGCGTGTATATTTTTCAATTATTCACAGAGGAGTCCTTTTTCTCTCTCATTTTTTCCTACTGTGATCTTTTTAATCACATCTCCCCTTTTATATTAAAAGGATTTTGTCATTTTTAAAGAAAATCTGCATGCATGAAAAATGAGGAGCCTCACACTCAGTATGGTATCACACCACAGTTCCTTAGCACATTGAAATGAGAAACTTTTATACACAGCTATGACACAGTGCACCCCTCTAAGTATCTTTTGGAACAAGATAAGGGAGGATTTTCCAACATTCAGATGTGGCAGAGGGCCTTCTATCACAAAGGTTCCATACAAATGTGACCCTTGAGCAAACTATTGCAATGTGTAAAGACTTTTTTTATTTTATTTCAAATTTAATAATTTTACTTTCTGTTTTTTCACTTTTTTATTGCTGCGTTATAGTTGTACATAATGATGGCATTCATTGCCACATATTCAAATATGCACATAATACAACAATATCATTTGACCAGCGTGCCCACCCAAAGAAATCGCTCACCTTCCACCTCCTGTCCTCCGGTCCATTGCCTCTCTTCCTGGGGTATATATTTATTCAAATATACCCAAGTATACCAGCATAATTCTTATACCTATGAAAAACATGCTTTTCAATATTGTGAAAATAGTGTACACAATGACATATTTATAAATGCTTGGATTGTACCTTGTTTTAACTTAGTTCTAGTATTTCCTCTTTCCGTACTTTCCTCCCATGGGTTCTTTTTAGATATATTGGCAATAGGGTAAACACTGACATTTTTATAAAAGCATGCAGTATAACTTAGGCCTCCAATATCCTCCCACCCCACCCACCTTCTCTTCCCTTTACTGGTCTTTCTGTTAATTTTTATTTTCGACTGACAAGTCTTTCCTCCTCTGGCTATGCACTTTTTCCACCTCCTAAAAACTTGTATATCAGGACACCATTCTCTCCTTTCCAACCATGCTGGCTAACACACATGCTGGCTAACACATGCTGCCAGCAATGGAGATTTTGCCCTGCAGTGAAAAACTTTTGCTACCTATCCCCCAAGACAACACAGGGAGGCACACTCCCGCATGGCCACCAAGCAAGACTCACCCACACATTTCTCAGTTCCCAATTCTGTCTTCCTATTGTAAGCAGATTGTTCAGACCACGTCAGGCCCTCAGGAACCATTCTTCATAGACCAAACACATTTGTTACCTTCCTGATATTTCATGAGCTCTTAATAACCTTTCATTGAATAAATGAATTGGTGGAACTTTTACCCAACTCATCGGTCCTTTGACAACTGTAAACAGAAATGCCAAAAGTAATTTTAAGCAGACTATGAGTTTATTTGGTGAGTTCTAACACAACATTATGAAAATAAATATTCCCATGCTCAATTTTCAGAAATTTTCAGGGAGCTAGAATTGAGTAAAGCTAAAACTACAAAACATTTGGTAGTATTACTGTGTTATTTAACAAAGAATAATTATGTACTCTTTGTTTAACAGTCTTTGAATTCTTCATTTGAAAATATTTATTAAAGATCATTCTGCGTCTGCAGACTCCATCTCGGATTGATGATACTGGGAAAGGTAATAGCAGGCAAGCTCAATTGTGATCCAGGTATAAAGCCCACACAGGGAACTTCTTATTTCAGTGCACAAATGAGAATTTTCTTACCTGTAAAGAAGACCAAAATTTTCCATTTGCTTCATGGCTCCATTCCATCCTCACACTTACTGTATAATTATCAGCAAAATCCTTTGTTTTTCATAAATTTTAATGTAGGAATAAAATAAAGCTTCAGATTAAAAAAATTATTATTTCAACTGAATCTAATTACTTTTGTTGAGATTCTGCAGTTTAAAGATTACAACAAAAGATACATTATATGTAATATTTTATTATGTTTACATGTTGTGTTCTACCTAGAAAATACACAATAGAATTATATTTCACTGGGAAAATAATTGTTGGTGACACAGCACCAGGCACATGTAACTGAGTATAAGATGTAACATATAAGAATACAAACACATAGATACCCAGATGTTTACAAATACATGTATATATACAGAATTACCCAGAAACACTAATAATAACTAGTGAAGATAGTGATAGCAACAATATTTTAAATCTTAAAAGAAGGATTGTGTGGACAAATGCTAAAATTTATCAGCAAAAATATTTCATTGGAAAGAAAGGTAATAAATTATTAAACAATAATTTTTGTGTTCCTTGAAAGTGATATTCTTATCAGCTATTCCAGTATTGATCGGTGAGGCACCTACTTTGGATTACACTGAGATTCCAGTCTCTAACCAAGAGTTTGTGTGTGTTTGTTTTTATAAACAATTAAAATGTTCAAAATTTATAAGCAATTTAAAATTACACGATGCTTTTCAATCTTGCATCCATACTTAGGATCGATTAATGTACTTTCCTCATTGAGCAGACTTATTGAAATATGTGTTTGCCATATATTAAATATGTATAAGACTCAGAATGTGTATAAGATATGTATAAGATAAATATGTATAAGACTCAGAATATGTATAAACTCAGAATTCTGGCATTTCACTCTCAGCACAGATGAGTTTAAAGAGGCAAACACCGCCTTGAAGGGATCTTGTGTTTTGTGAGATAACTAACCATAGTAATTGGTGAGAAACAAATCTATTTCTTTGTATATTTCTGAACCCTGTGGAAGATCCTTTGCACTCTGAAGGTTTGATGGCATTTTAAAATACCAACCTTAACAAATGTAGTTAGCTAAGCATATTTGCCTTATTCGGAAAGCTAAAATACTATTTGAAAGACTTTCCAATGAAGCCTATGAGGGATTCTAAATTTAGTGATAGTACAAAGGAGTACAGAGCATGACACAAATCTGTACTTCCCTGAACTTGAAATTGGATGAACAATCTTCAAAAGGAACTGAGTATCAAATCATGTTTCCTAACACCAATCTTAGGTGGGCATCATTTTTGAGAGTGAGGTGGTAACTCTATTTAAAAAAAAATTTGAGAAAACAATAACAGAAGCCAGGAAAAACATACAAAGGAAATTTTCTCTTTCATTTTAACTTGCTTGACTTTAAAAAAAAATGTTGGGGTTGCTCTTATTTCTTATTTAAGAACATAATAAGTTCATAATCATTGCAAAAAGTTTGAATGCCCTAAATAATATAATAAAAGTATATCATTCCACCTGGAGTCTATAGGATAGCAAGTAACTATTTATTTTGTTCATTTATTTTGTCCCATAGTGACTATGGGACAAAACTGTTGTATTATGGTTTAAACATGTGCAAATGACATCGAACTCTCCTGTGCTCACTTTCTATTTTGATGGGAAACAGAAAAGTTGAAAGTGTGACAATGTTAAATTAGGAAATGCTATTGAAAAGCTGAGACAACATAGATTAGAGTCCTGTTATTTGTCAGATGGAGCAAATAACCTACCAGGAATGAAGAGGGTGTGAACAAGAGTCTGGGCTGTCACTAGGAATAACTGCTGACACCACCTGGAGTAAAAGACCCTCAGAACCAGGGGCCAGAAGTGGAGCTGAGAAAGAGTGTTGGACCACACAACTTAAAGTGAACGCGGCTTATGTGAATCTGCTAGATTAAAAACTGCACAAAACAGTGCAAATTTCCCAGTAGTTGAAATGCAGTAAAATCAGAAACCAAGAAGGGCTAGAAAACGTCCCCTGCAGGCAAACTCTGTCCATGGAAGGGTCAGGCTGGGGATCCTGAAGAAGCAATGAAGGCACCTGTGACAGAGTCACCGCACCTCGATGCAGAGAGGTTAACTTGCCCTTCAGCCCTGGGGGCTCCAATCCAGCAGCTATGGAGAGGGAAAAGGTAGGCAGAGGGTGAAGCAGGACCTCACCTCTTCCCTGGGAGATGGAGGATGTTCTGTGGCCCTGCCCTTGATGGAGGAGTAGGTTGATGAACAAATCTAATTTTAATTAGTATTCAAATTCTGAAGAATATGTTAGGGCGGGCATTCTGATGTCTGAACTTGACTTCTTTCAAGTTTCAAGTAACTGCAAGTTTCAAGTAACTAAAAATGATCAGAAAACCCTTTTGCCTTCTGGAGTTTAAAGAGCAAAAGAAAAAGTAACTTTCTGTTGAAGATGAAAGGGAATTACATTATTCATAAGTCATATAAAACACATATGCTATATCTGTAACAACTTGGCAATACAGTCATTTACTTATTTTATTTATTTTATTTTTTATTATTGAATTTATTTATTTATTTATTTTTGTAGTACTTGGGATTGAACCCAGAGATGCTCTGCTGCTGAATTATATCTCCAGTGCTTTCATTTTATTATTTTGAAACAGGGTCTCACTAAGTTGCCTATTTTGGCCTTGAACTTGCAATCCTCCTGCCTCAGCCTCTGGAGTCATTGGAATTATTGGCCTGAGCAACTATAAATACAGATTTATATAAATTATTTACTTCAGTTTACAAAGAAGAGAGAGAATGTTTTTATATATAATTACTCTCAGGTATTGGAAGTCAACAATATTCCTGAATAAAATATGTTCTTCAATGATGATCTGAATTGTTTATTTCTTACTTTCCTATGTTATTTTTTCAAACTATTCTAAGAACAATCCCAATTAGAATAATTTAATTTTATTCCTGATTAGAAATGGGGACTCACCTATCTGTTGTACATTAAAATAAAAACAGTATTATGATAAACTACAAGAATATTGATAGGGTAGGGAAACAGCAACATAAAAAAAAACATAACTGTAGTAGCTGTTTGATTAAAGATAAGTGATGAAACTGTTTTATTGAAAATGTTTGTAAAAATAATGCCATCTATTAAAAAATAATTTTATTTGCATAGGAGATAGATTGAAATCTTCAAATTCTGTGGTACTCTCCGGAACTCTGCTGTATGCCTGTTTAAACTTTTTGGATAATTGTCTCAAGTAATTTGAGAAGCCATTTAGGACTGCTTTATGTCACCAGTGGTGCTCAATAGTTTTATTAATGGTTACTGATTGAAAGCTAATAATCTTTAAAGTCTAGGTTTTCCTTATGAAAGTTAACTTTGTATAATGTTTCAATGTAGAAAAATAAAATTGATGACTCCCATTTTTGTGCTTTAGAAAAAATGAGCGAATGCTAAACATATACTAAAGAAACTAGTGAAATGTGATAACATGGAACAACTTTTTGTATAAATTCAAAGATATTAGGTGATTCAAAATTATCTGTTTTTCAAATGGTTCAATGATGTTTCCCCCAACTGCCAAGTGCCCCAGCATTGAACATTTATTGATCTTTACCTTTATAGTTATGTTGGAGGAAAAGTGCTGGAATTATTATCAACCAAATAGCCATATTTATCAAATGAAAAAACTGCTGCTAGGGGCAAAATCTTTGAAATTATATTTATCAGGAAAATTTAAAAAATAAAATTATTTGAATAATCTATCTAAAATACTTAGCTTTCATAGAATTCTACATAATTATGTTGCAACAAGAAAACTGGATATTTTATTTTAAAAACAATGGCAGATAATAATCATCTTATTGTAATAAGAAAGCTAATATTCAGTTACAGAAATAAAATTTCTAATGTGTATGTTTACCACTCCTGTGTCTCATAGTTGTCTCTCTGATATCCTCAGAAGGCAAAACAATAATTTTGGAGTCATGAATTTTGAGTATGGTAATATTTAATCATTCTGTTAATGCTATTAATATACTTTTATTCTAGATATTAGTATTTTCTTCAACAAACATGAGTTTAATTGTTCTCAATATATACATTTACAGATACAGTCATTCATTCAATTAAATACCGAAAAATTTCAAATCCCTTTGTTGACTCATGTCTCTGCAATGCACATTTGCGAAATTGCTTAGCTGTTTTAAATAAACTATATGATCAATCAAAAGAGTCAAGAGATTTCCTACAGAATTGGAGAGAATCATGGGCTATGATTCCTCTGACAGGGGCCTCATATCCAGAATCTACAAAAATCCTCAAAAATCTCAACTACAAAAACACAAACAACCCAAATAATAAATGGGCCAAAGAGCTAAATAGAAACTTCTCAACAGAGGAGATTGAACAAGCCAATGAATACATGAGAAAGTGCTCCAAATCACTAGTAATCAGAGAAATG
>PVKS010048372.1:0-12437 GCA_004027875.1 Aplodontia rufa | reverse complement strand
CTCGAACATGCCAGGAAAGTACTGTAACCACCGAGCCACCGCTCCAGCCCCTCCCCAGTCCTTTTTATTTTTAAATTTGAGACAGGGTTGGCTAAATTGCTTAGGGCCTAAGTTGCTCGGGCTGGCTTCAAACTTGTGATCCTCCTGCCTTGGGCTTCTGAGTTGCTGGGATTACAGGTGTGTGCCACTCCCCCCAGTGGTATCTGGGTTTTATTTCCTGTTTCATCGGTCCATCTCTATCTGCATGTGCTGTGATCACTGGGAATCTAAAATGTGTTTTAATTTTTGGTAGGGGCTTTCCCTAGTCACTTCTCTTCTTTTTAAAAGTCTTTCTGGTGCAGGGCACATTGGTGCACTCCTGTAATCCCAGGGATTTGGGAGACTCAGGCAGGAAGATCACAAGTTCAAGGTCAGCCTGGGCAATTTGGCAAGACCCTCAGCAACTTAATGAGACACTGTCTCAAGATAAAAAAAGAAAAAAAGACTGGGATGCGGCTCTGGAGTAAGGTGCCCCAGGTTCAATTCCCAGGAGTGCCACTCTCCAACCAAAAAAAAAGTTTTTTTCCTATCCTTTCTAGTTTGCTTATCTTTTTATTTTTATATATTATTAAGTTCATTTGTATCTTTTTTTTTTTATAAAGAGAGAGGGACAGTGAGAGAGACAGAGAAAGAGAGAAACAACTTTATTGAGTTTTTCACATGGCCTTAGTTGCTCCAACACTCAGTTGTGTACGTGGTGCTGGGGTTTGAACCCGGGTCCTCGTGCTTGCCAGGCAAGCGCCGAAACCGCTGAGCCACCGCTCCAGCCCCTCATTTGTATCTTTATCTCAACTTTAAAACCATCTTATCCTGTTAAAGCACACACATACACACAGCTGTTGGTCTGTTGTATTGGGGTCATATTAAATTTCTAAATTAACTCGGGGAGAACTGACGTCTGCGTGTTGCTGGCTCTTCCTGTCTATGAACATGGCATGCGTTTTGGTTGGTTTACACTTTCTTCTAAAGTCCTTTCTTTTTCTTTTCTTTTTTTTTTTTAAGTGAGAGAGGGAGAGAGAGAGAGAGAATCCATTTTATTTACTTTTTCATGTGACCCATGTTGCTCCAGCACTTCATTGTGCACATGGTGCTGGGATTTGAATTCGCTTCCTTGTGCATGCGAGGCAAGAGCTGAAACTGCTGAGCCACCACTCCAGCCCCCAAAAGTCATTTCTTAAGTTCCCCTGACATATTTAATTCCTCCCTGCTCTATGCTAATGCCTGGTACAACTTACCACGCACCTCAAGGTTGAGCAGCTATTGCTGGGGACCTCGGTCTTCCACATTGACTTGGGAGAGCCATTCTTCTACTTTTGTGGTGCTGGGCATAGAACCCAGGTCCTTGTGCATACTGGGGAAGCAGTCTTGCTGAGCTCAGGAGAGCTATTCTTACCCTTTTTTCCCCCTCAAGGCCTAGCACACAGCCAACACTCAGTAAATGTTTGATGAATGAATAAAAAAAGAAAACCCCAAGTCTTGTTGGTTGTTAGGTTTCTAGGGGCCCTGACCTCTTGGGCCCCCTCTGGCCCACTCCACTTAACCACACTCCCCTCTCCACCCAACAGCTCTGCCATGCCAGGCCCATAGCAGCTACACTAACTGCCTTCCCCCCTGCCAATCTTCCTGCTCGAACCCGGATGGCCGCTGCAAGGGTGCCCAAGTCTCTTCCACCTGCACTGAAGGTTGCATCTGTAACCCTGACTATGTGCTAATAAGTAACAAGTGTAAGCTCCGACATCAGTGTGACTGCAAGAATGCCCACGGTCATTACATCCCTGTGAGTGTCAGAAGAAGTGGGATTAGGGGTCACAAACCTTGAGGACTGTACTTTTTCTTTCCTTGGCCTCTCTCAGCTGGGGCACCTTTGACTCTGTGACAGGCCCAGGGGTGTGAAGGCAGGTAGTACATGGTTTGGGTTTGGGATGTGGGGAATCCACACAGTAGGGACACAGTAGGGTATAATGGAAAGAGCAGGGCCTATATGCAGGATGATCTGTGTTTGAATCCCTGATTGGACCACTGATGAGTCAGATAGCCTCTCAGACCTCAGTAGTTTCCTCTCCTGTAAAATGGGTCCAGTAGCACATCCTGAAGGCACAGTGCCTTTGGGGAGGATATAGGGACATAAAGATCCAAATGGCACTGTAACTGCTTCTCCCCAGGGCTACTCCATTAAGTCCTGGGTATCCATGTGGACAGTTGGATCCAGGAGCCCCAAGGATACCAATCTCTGAGGATACTCAAGTCCCTTACATAAAACAGCATAGCATTTGAATAGAACCTATGCATGTCTTCCCTGTAGAGTTTAAACCATCTCTAGACAACTTAGAATAGCGAGTATTATGTTAATATCATGTAAACATTATGATGTTATATTGTCTAGGAAATAATGACAAATTCAACACAAATGCAATTTGTTTTTTCAAATATTTCCATCCAAGCTTGGTTGAATCCAGACAGCAGATATGGAGACTGACTCTAAGCCCTTTAGATAATGGGTCTAGGCTAACGGGGTGAGAGGATGAAGAACCAACACTTTTCCTCTTCCCTCTCTTTCTTTGCTGGGGGTTTCTGCAGATGGGCAAGATCTGGATCACCAAGGAATGCATGCAGAACTGTACCTGCTCAGAAGGAATCATTAAGTGCAAGATCTTCCAGTGCCCCTCCCAGACCCACTGCGAGTCCAAACGTGGAAACAACTACTGTGCCCCTAATAGTAGGGAGCAGCTGGGGAAGGAGGAAGGGGGCGCACCTTGGGCCAGGAGGAGTGAGGCAGGGCAGGCAGGGGATTAGCCTGGGAAGGTGCTGCGCATGGGCAGTCATGGGGTGGGCAACTGGGGTCAGGAGGCCTGGTTTCAAATTGGAGCTCCTGCCAGCTCTCGTCACAGGGAAGCCATAGATCTCTAGAACTCCCTACCTTAAGGTCAGAAAAGGAGGGGAGGATGAGAAGATCCAGATTAAGGTTGCAGTAGGGCCTAGAGAGCGAGAAAGTTGAAGATCAAGTATCCAGGGAGCCTGGGGCCTAAGAAGGAGGAGACAGGAGGTGCCATGACAAGGGAGGGAATCCCAGGACTCATATCTGGGCAGGATCCCTTCTAAGTGTTTGCCTTTCTGGCAGAATCGGATCAGTGCTCCGTCTTTGGGGACCCCCATTACCGCACATTTGATAGATTCAGCTACCTCTTCAGGGGTCGCATGACCTACATCCTCATAAAGACGGTGGACGACCTCCCCGAGGGGTTAGAGAAACTGGTCGTGGAGGCGCGTAACAAGGTGTACCCCTCCATGCCGGGCCTGATCTTCTTGCGTGAAGTGATCACCTTTGTCTATGGCTATAAAGTCCAGTTCCTGACTGGACTGGAACTTCTGGTTAGTAGGAGTTGGGTTAGTGCTTCAAGGGTCTGGGGAAGTTCCGAATGTGAAAGCAGGCTAACTGAACAAGTCAGAGGCAGTAGCATTCGTGGGAAGAGATGGATGAGGGCAGTGGAGTGGAGGAAAAGGCTGGGAGAGACAAGGGCAGAGAGAGGAGGATGGAGTGTGTGTGAAGCCGGAGGAAGGACTGGGGTCAACCACTTCCTTCAGCAAGAAGGGGCTGGGGCTGCAAAGGGAGTTGACTATGGGAGGCCGTAGCCAAGCCTTCTGGGGTGTCATCCCAGTGAATGTGACGCGACCAAGGGAGGGCAGGGTATAGCTGGAGCAGTGCTTATCTCCACTCCAGATCAACAACCGGAGGACAGAGGTCCCCTACAATCCAAGTGATCGCCTGCACGTCACCATGCAGGGTCAGCGGCTGATTCTGATCACCGACTTTGAGCTGGTTGTCAGCTTGGGTGGTGGCTCAAGGCAAAACGCAGGTACTGGAGAGAGAACAGAGAGCAAAGGGCACAGTTCTGGGATGGGGGAGGGAAATGCCCAGCACAGACAGGCAAATCCTGGGAAGAGCTTTGTGTGGGGACACAGTGTGGGGCCCTCACCTCAGAGCAGCCCATTCCTCCCACAGTGATCTCCCTGCCCAGCGTGTACCAGGGGCTGGTGCGTGGCATGTGTGGAAACTATGACGGGAACCCCAAAAATGATTTCATACTGCCAGATGGCACTATGACCTGGGACGTCGATCTCTTTGGCGACAGCTGGGAGTCGATGGAGGACAACTCCTTGCCGCGCTTCCCCAGGCGAGTGCTGGGGCTCAGGCACAGCTGCTGCCCTCGACTCTCCCCACTTCTTCACAGTAAGGACAGGTGGAAATCCCAGTGGGCACCCCTGCCTTCCCTTAGCCTTTCTCCCCCTGCCCACTGCCCTCCAGGGCCCTACCGGAGAAGGAAGAGGGAGGACGAGAAGAGATTGGCTCCCAAGGATTGGAGTGCAGCCTGCGGGAGCAGGCGCTCATCAACACCACTCAGGCCTGTAGTGTGCTGGTGGACCCCCAGGGCCCCTTTGCTGCCTGTCACCAGACTGTGGCTCCAGAGCCCTTCCAGGAGTGAGTCAAGGGCCCAGGACTTGCGAGAGTGGCCTCAATTCCTGTTCTGGCCTCCCCCGCCCTCCCTGGGTCCTGTTCTCTGACCCCCTTGCCTTGCCTCCCTTCTCTCTCTGGCCTCATTTCCTAGTGGCCAAACCTCGGCGCTTCCTGGTGTCTTCTGTTTGGGGCTCCAAGCCCTCTTCTGCAGGGGTTGGTCCTTGCCTCCCGGTCTCTGACAGCCCCTTCTCCCCTCCCCACTCTACTCCAGGCACTGTGTGGTTGACCTATGTGCAGCCCAGGACCCCAAAGAACTAGAGGAGCTGCTCTGCTGGGTTTTCAGTGGGTACGCCATCGTGTGCCAAGAGGCAGGCGCCAGCCTGCCCCACTGGCGGGACCACACCCGCTGCGGTGAGGCACTGCCCCTGCCTGGCAGCTGGCCCTGACTCCTCCGCTGGTCCATCCTGCCCGACTCTTCTCCCACCACTGTCTTCACCTTGGGCTTTGTCTGTCGCTCGGTGCTCACCAAGTTCAGGGCAGCACATCTTTCCAACCTGACCGCTGTTCTGTCCCCTCCAGGGAGCCCCCTCCCTCCAGCATTCCACCCCATTCCTCCTCTCCGGTGCCCATCTTTGTCCCTCCAGTTCCTTCACATACACTCATGTTCCAGATAAAACCCCTCAGACAAAGCTAACCCACTCCTGGATTTCCAGACTACAGTGCTCTGTGGGGTGACCCTGTACCCCCTCTTCCACCTTCAGCCCCATTGTCCCCAGAGTCCCTATGCCTATTTGGCTGGCCCCAGCTCCTGACCATGCCTCTGTCCCCTCAGCTATGACATGTCCAGCCAATACCGTGTATGAGAGCTGCATGATGCCGTGCCCGGTGTCCTGTGCCAACCTGGCACCCCCTAGGGACTGCAAAGGCCCCTGCGTGGAAGGCTGCGTCAACCTCCCAGGCTACGCCTACAGCGGTGCCCAGAGCCTGCCCCTGGCTGAGTGCGGCTGCACCAGGAGCGGTGTCTACTACAAGGTCAGGCCTGGCAGCAGGAGGCCAGGGGCGCCAAGGCACAGACAGCCAGACCCAGCCTGAAACCAGAATGCCACTCTGCCCTTCTCCCTTCGCAGCTGGGTGACAGCTTTGTGACTGAGGACTGCTCTCAGCGCTGTACCTGTGCCAGCTCGGGGACCCTGTTGTGTGAGCCCTTTGGCTGCAGCGCAGGGGAGATCTGCACCCTGGGCAACTTCACCCGAGGCTGCTTCCAAGGTGAGCCCGGGCCTCCCTGGGCTCCGAGCGGCTCCACACCCTAAAGTGGAGGGCAGGGCGCCCGGATCCCCGTTCTGCCCCGTCCTCTGCCTGGAACTCCACACTGATGTCTGGAAGTCTGCACCTCCCTTTGTAGGAAAGGGCAAAGGAAAAGGACCTATCTTTCCCTTAGCATCCACTGCCCACAGAGCCCTGTCCCCTCAGTCCTTTTCTACAGCATCTGGTGGCAGGCACAGTTCAGAGAGGTTAAGCATTTTCCCCGGAGCCCAGCCTGCAGGCTCTCTTCCCTGAGATCCAGGCTTCGGCCTCGCCTGTGCCGAACCGTGAGACTTCTACGGCCACTCACAAGCCCTCGTCCTTGCAGAAAGCCCGTGTCTGCCGAACCCTTGTCGGAATGATGGGCGCTGCCAGGAGCAGGGGGCCAGCTTCACCTGTGAGTGTGAGCTCGGCTACGGGGGACACATCTGCACGGAGCCTCGGGATGTGCCACCCCCTAAAAAGCCAGGTGAGGGCCATAGCCTAGGCCCATGGCCCACTGACACCCACCACAGAATTATTTTATATGTGTAATATTAACACATTATATCTAGTATAGATATTATTATTATTGATAGATTATAGACTTCTATCAATAGGTACAATACGTAATATATTATTACTATATTTATGTGTAATATACATCAAGTGTAATCTTACACCAGTATCATAGTATAATGATCCCTCGAGGTTAACAACACAAGGATCCTCAGCTGATCCCTGTGCCCACCTCTTACCCACATACTCTGGAATCTTCGAATCCCAACTCTTCACTTCCCCTTCTGTGTCTCACCCTGTTATTTCCCCATCTGTGTCCCTCTGTGCCTTTCTATATCTTTTACTATTTTTCCTATCCAAAGCTCAAATTCTGTTGAGCAATTCTCCAAGTTCATCCTGCTGGAGGGCAGGATAAATGACCTACTGACTGGGTAGGGAGTGCTTTTTTTTTTTTTCCTAAAGAGAGAGGGTCAGTGAGAGAGAGAAAGACAGAATCAATTTTATTTAGTTTTTCATGGACTTTCGTTGCTCAGACACTTCATTGTGTATGTGGTGCTGGGGTTTGAACCCGCGTACTTGCACGTGCAAGGGAAGCACCATAACCACTGAGCCACCATTCCAGCCCCTGGGAGTGCCTTATTTAACCTGTTCCAAGACTCACCCCACAGAGATTTGGGGTCAGTAGGTCTGAGGTAGGCCCAGAATTCTGTTTTTCTAATGAGCAACCAGTCCTGACTGGTGGAGTGTTTCTGGGGCTGCATTCTGAGAAACACTGAAAGGGAGGGAGGATACATGAGATCTAGGGACCTGCTGGGTGAAAATCCCCTTAAAAGGCTTATGGGCGCCAGGTGGCATACACCTGTAATCCCAGCAGCTCATGAAGCTGAGGCAGGAGGGTTGCAAGTTCAAAGCCAGCCTCAGCAACTTAGCAAAGCCCAGAGCAACTTGGCGAGACCCTGTCTCAAAATAAAAAATAAAAGGGCTGGGGATGTGGCTCAGTGGGTAAGTGCCCCTAGGTTCAATCCCTGGTACAAAAAAAAAAAAAATGCTTATGGGAATTGTGTCTAGAAACAGAAAGGGCTGCAGGGAAGCAGTGCACTGCATCCTGAGAGTGCCCAGGAGGGAGAACCAGCCACTCCCAGAGATTTAGGGGAGGAGGTCCCTTAGGGTGGCAACACATGACCAGCAGGGACCCCTCCTCCCACACCCCTTGGCTCCTGCTCCCTCCCATCCCACATCCCTATTTCTCTTGCAGAAGCATCCAACTTTGTGGCCATCCTACTGGGAATGCTGGTGCCAATGGTGATCACAGTGTCAGCAGTGATCAGAAAGTGTGTTCATAGGACTAGGAGGAGGTGCGTTCTGGGCTGTGGGGAGGAAGGTGAGGGGGCGACAGGCCACACAGTAGGCCACATCTGTTCCCCACTGCCTCCTAGGGAGAAAATATGGAGACAGAACAGAGGCCAGTGGGAGGACGCAGGTGAGAGCCAGCCCTGGGGCCAGCACCCGTACAGCCAGAGCTGAGTCCTCCTAGGAAGCGGGTTTTTCCATTTCTCCTCAGTGTTCCTGGCGCTGCCTTCAGAGCCACTCAGTTTTAAGTTGTCCTCAAGCACAGAGATAAAATAATTTATTTTTGAGGTGTTATTTCTGTGATTTGGCGAAGGCAGTGGGTCTGAGGTGGGCCTTAGGGGCAGCAACTAGAGAGGGGGAGGTGAAGGTTGAGGCCTGGGTGCCCTGTTTGTGGGGGGTGTAACTCAGTACGAGAGCACTGGTTTAGTCCGCATGAGGCCCTGGGTTCAGTCCCCAGCACAAGGGATGGCACAGCCACATCCTGGCCTTGAACTTGTGATCCTGTCTCAGCCTCCTGAGCACTGGGATTACAGGCCTGCGCTACCACGTCCAGTGAGAAAGTGTATTTCTGACGAAGCACCCCAGGGTAGAGGCTAAGGGTGGGGATTGTGGCTCTTCAAAGGGTGGCCCTCTGGGAAGGACATCACCCACCCCACCCCATTCCTCCATTTCCCCAAAGGGCCTGGGGGTTACTCTGGGAACTGAGGGTGGGGTTGGCGCAGGCTTTGGAGCTGCTGGGGCAACCCATCCAGCCCAGGGTAAGGATGTTGCTTATTTTCTCCCCAGATGGGTGTGGGGGGCTCATTCCTTTTACCAGGCAGCCTGGGGTGGAGGCTGACCCATCCTTCTAGGGCCCCAAGGGAGACTGGAAGGCACCCAGCTGGGGAGGGTCGGGATATAGGACTCTGAGGATTATGGGACCTGGGATATTGGAGCAGATTGTGCTTATCCCCCGAGATGGCCAGTCCTGCAGCAATCAGGTGGGGAAAGGGCACAGGAAAGAAGGGGTGCCCTTGGTCAGCCACCCAGCCTGGCATGGCTTCCATCCCCTTAGTGGAAGTGCCCCCCGACACAGGAAGGTCATAGGGCAGCCTCTGGAACTGGGCTAGGCATCGTGGGCTCCTGCTGCTGCCTGCCCCAAGCTCAGCTCTTGCACCTAGCTCTCCCCCCCCCCACTCCCTTGACCTTTATTCCTTCCCCACACTGGCCCTTGAAGGTCACCTTATCTAGCCCGGATGTCTGCTTGGCAGGGGAATAGGATTGGCCATGCAGTGGCCTCCCCATGGACCCCCCTCCCTTGGGCAGGACTGAATTTCTTCCACCCCACTCTCTGGGCTTCAAAACACGGGTGCTACATCACCAAGGGTGAGAAAGGGTAGAGGACCCAAGTGTGTTAGGGACTCGGGCATGCTGGCCCATGCCTGTGATCCCAGCAGCTCTGGAGGCTGAAGCAGGATCACAAGTTCAAAGCCAGCCTCAGGAACTTAGCAAGACCCTGTCTCAAAAAGGGTGGGGGACTGGCTCAGTGGTTAAGTGCCCCTGGGTTCAATCCCTGGTACCAAAAAACAAAACAATTAGAAAGGGCTGGGGAGGTAGGAAACCAGCAGGCACCTGCTCACTGCCCTTGGCTCCCTGAGCTGGGAGGTCCTGTGCTGACCCTAAGATGACAACAGGGGGCGACTGGGAGGCAGAAGTGGAAAAAGCTGCTTCAGTTAAGCGGGGCTGGCCAGACCAGGCCTGCCTCTCCAGGTGTCCCAGGGAGAAACGGAGGAAGTTGGGAAGGAAAATGGGGTGATTGGACAGGGGGACTGAGCCTGGCCTCACCTTCCTGTGTGGGAGGGACAAGTGGTGGTTTCTCCAGCTGGTAGGACCTGCCTGGGGGGCATACTGAATGGGGAACTGCCCTCCTACTGCCCCCTTTCTAGGCTCACACGTGGGGACCCCCTTCGGCCACTCCTACCTCTTCCCTTCCCCCACAGCCACTACCTATGCTCCCCTGTGGCCTCTAAGCCAATCCCAGCTGTCAACATCTGGCCCACATCTGTCTCCCATTCCAGCCTTGGCCCCCTCCTCCCTTTCAAAGAGCTGCAAGGCAGGGCCCAGAGCTCAAGGCCTCTCACAAGCTAAGAGGAACCAGGGGAGGGTTGGGAGGGGGCAGCCCCACCCCGGAGATGCCCCAGGCTCTTGGCAGAGCCAGCTGGAGCACTTAGAAGCAGCTGCCAATGACTCACCTCCCAAGGCCCCCATCCCACCCCCTCAAACACACCTTCAGGCTGGGAACCAAGCACCCAGTCCCCACTGTCCTTGGAGATGTAGTCCACCCTGGCTGGCAGTCACCGCCAGAACTGGGACATGTCCCATTTTCTTTTATTTATACAAAAAAGTTTCTTTTTAAATATAATTTAAGAACCCCTCCAAGCACCAGCGTCTGTTTCTGGTTTCCACCACCACCCCCCTTCCCCGCACCTCCCTCATGGACACAGCGTGGGGGTACTTGGGGGGGCAGGGAACCATCTGGGACCATGGTGTGACCAAGGCACTGTTCAGGAAACAAGACACTTCTACGGGTCCCTGTTCCAACCTTGGGCAAAGGAGGAGACGAAGAAACAGGCACCCTCCAACACAAAAAGTAAGGACAAGGATGGTGGAAAAACAAACAAAAACAAAAGAAGGGGAGGGAGAAAAAATAAGACCCAAACGAAGAAAAAAAACAAAACTCCAGAACCTTCAATATGAAGGCAGCAGATGGGGAGGGGCATTTACAAGGGACATGATCGAGTTCGGTGGCAACAGCAGCAAGCAGGGGCCTCAAAGCAGTGACTGTGTCACCGGGCCATGACACCCCTTCCTGCCTCCGGGGACAGCGCTCCACTCCCCAGCTGGCAGGCTGGTCACCCTCTCTCTTTGGTCTGCAGGAACATGTCCATCAAGGTGAGAGGGAGCACCTGGGGAGCCCTCTGGAGAGGCTGGGAGATTATGGGCGCTTCCTTTCCCTCTGGTCACACCCAGTACTGAGGGAAAGGTGCCCTCACCCTGGGTTTGGGGTTTCCCGCCTGGAGGGGACGGGATGTGATGTGGCACAAACCCCAAATCCTGTCTCTCCGCATTGCCAACTCCCCACCCCCATGGGTTCAAAGTGCAATCCAGTGGGGCCAGGGATGGGGGCCTCTGCGAGACCCCCACCAACTTTACCCCAGGAAAAAGGGGAGGCCGTGCCCCTGGGGTGAGTAATTCCTGGAGGTCAGTACTGTGGGGCTGGTCCTCCTGTCCCGCCAGGGGCTCCGGGCTTGGCTTGGGACTTCATATGCTGGACACTGGCCAAGATTTTCTTCTGGTGTCCTGCCAGAGTGACTCCAATTCGGAGCAGATCCCTGTGGAAAAACAGGACTAGGTGAGCCACAGGGCTCAGGGGCCGCCTTTTTTAACTCAGTTCCAAGCCCCCACCCCTCCCGGCTTCGGAACTGTCAGCCAATCGGGAAGGCCAGGTGGGGAGACAGGTAAAACATCAGTCAATAGTTGTGGGGCAATTTCTGGAGAATGTGGGTGCTGCCCCCCCCCAGCACAGCCACAGTAGATGGGGGGCGGGGCTTAGGTCTCCGCTAGGTCCCTCCCGGGGGCGGGGCTGCCACAGCCTGAAGTGGGAGCAGAGGAAGCTGGCAAAGAGGTTGGGGGAAGGGGCCAGCACAAATTGCTTTAGGGGGGAAGGCAGAAGTGAGAAGAAAAAGGGCAGGAGAGAGAAAGGAGGAACTGGGTGGGGAGGAAAGGAGCGGGTCCTGAGCCTGGAGCCTGAGATAAGGGAGAAAGGAGGTGTGAATGGAGAGGAGGAACCTGGGACGAGAAGGAGCCAGGAACAGGTGAGGCAGGGGAGGCTCCAGGCCCAGCAGGGCAGATGGGCCAGGGACCCTCTGATTCCAGACTTTTCTTCCTTCTATTGCTATTATTCAAACTTGGGTTAAGTGGAGGCCTTGGGAGAAAAATGGGACACCAGGAAGGAGGAGTCCCAGAATGGCCAAGCCAAGGAGAACAGTTGTTTGGGAAGCACTGGAATCATAAAACCATTTAACATTAAAGCTGGAAAGGATTTCCAAAACCTAGTCCAGTCTTCGCCTTTTATGGATGGGAAAAAAGGAGCAGAGTTGACACGTTAGTATGAGAGTTGGGTCTGGAATGTAGATAGATGCACAAAGATAGATATAAACCGAAAGCAGGAAAGGAGATGACCCAGGGCTGAGAAGGCTGCGGGAGATGAAGTGGGGACCGCAGGTCCAGAAGGCCCCAGGTGGTCAGCCCCAGCAACCCTACTACTTGGAGGGCTCCTCTAGGCATGGTCTGCTCCACTGAGATAGCGCTGGTCCAGGAGAGTGAGCCAAAGGCCCCTGCTGAACCTGAGCCTGACTCTGCCCCCATGCCCACTGCCCTGAAGTGCCCTCTGGCTGCTCTGCCTTCAGTCCTGCCCACTTACTCAGCAGAGATCTGGCTGACCAGCTCGAAAGAACCGAACCCAGCTGCTGCAAAGCTTTCTTCGTATCTCCCCATCTTGATGGCCCGAAGCCACTCGCCCACAGAACCAAAAGCCGAGTAGTGGGGCTGCCGCTGATCCAGGAGAGGGTGTGAGGCCCTGGGGGCAAGGGCAAAAGGAACACTCAGCCCCAGGCCAATGGGGGTGAGGGAGCTGAGGCCAGTTGGAGAGGCCAACAGAGATGCCCCCACACACTGCCCAGGGGACAGGGACTTCTGGGCCAGGAAGGGGGAGACTCTTCTCTGGGGTCCTCACCCGCCATTCTCCCTGGCCACA
>PVKS010048371.1:0-12438 GCA_004027875.1 Aplodontia rufa | reverse complement strand
CCTCCTTTCCTCCCTTCCTTTCTCCCTCCCTCCCTCCCTCCTCCCTCCTCCCTCCCTCCCTTCCTTCCTTCCTTTCTAGATAAAGGGCCTTGACTTTGCATCCAGTTACTGAAGCCTAATAGCTTTGCAAATCACTTAGGCAGAATCTAATCTGGAAAGTAGATATCAAGGCTAGGGGATGTCTGCGTGGTCGGGGGACATCAGAAATGGCACTCTGTTCTACAGAAAGGACACACCAAAGAAGCAAGCAGAGCGATGGTGAGCAAGAGGGGGAAGGAATTAGACATGTGGCTGTTTTAGATGGAGCACGTGGGTGGGGGTGCCATAGACATGGGCAAAAGTGGGTAAATCAAGTGTGGGAACAGGAGAAGCCATCTTTACCATCTTTACTCGGGGAGTCTGAATCCGGCCAAATTGGCAGAGACGTTCAGGTAGAAATTGAAATTAGAAAAGTTAAGTACGGAAATCATATTTTGCTGTCTAGGTTCATCTCTGAGCAGATGCAAGAAAGCTTCAGTGGCTGCCCGTATTTCTTTTTCATGACTGTACGGAGTATCACACTGTATCACACAAGTGATATCGGGAGTGAGACTGGCGGGAGACCACAGCAAAGCAGGAAGCTACTTGGAATGAAATTTTACTCATCTCCATGCTTTTGGACTTGAAACAGATGCTCACCTTATCTGAACTAAAGCATTTCACAGGAAGTGATTTCCTATTTTCTCTTTTGTGGTCCCATTTATAAATCTATGGTGAGTGGTTTGAAATGGGTTTTGTTGGCACCATTTCGTTACGCCCAACATTATGATAATTCTGAAATACAAACTGAATAAATACATAGGCAGGTCATTTTCAAAATGATTTGTATTTGCTTAGCAGATTGAATCTGTGCAGTAGTAAAATTACAGTTGGTTAAGTCAATCTTGAGTCGGAGTTGGGTTTACCAGGGTAATGTTGCTCTTTAACCCATTAGTCTATTGTGGTTTTAGGAGTGGAAGAAAATCCCGGCATCTGTATCAACAGAGAATCCACAGAGTTTGAATTGCTCCAAGCAGACTTTCTCACAGTTATTTATGACAGTTTGACAGTGACAGAAAAGTCTGGAATGCCGTCTCCTCAGCTTTGCGGATGCCTCCTCATGCAAGCCCGATTGATCATTCTGTTCCTTCATTTCCCTTCCTTCACATTGCCGGGAACCTTGTCGACTAAACCTTGGATTATAACAAGCTCAGGCTGCACCTTACTTTTAGTTTACTTGCCAGACTATCACCAAACTAAGCATTTGTATCAGCAAGGAAAAGAGCTTAAGAAATAAAAGATCTACTACTAATAATTTAAACATTATTTCATATTTAAAGATGTATTTAAAATAGTCATTAGTTTGTAGGACTTTTGATGGCAGATGGAGTTTTCTGTGCAGTCTTATAGCTGTACAGAGCTCCAAATAAATGCTGCTTCTTGCCTTCTCTACACTTCCAGAAACCTACTGCATGGCTTTCTCAGGATGGCCTGTAATTTGGGAGATCAAGGCAACCCAGTTTGCTATTTTGGAGGGAAATGGTGTGAGGCTCATGCAAGGGGTAGAGGGACCCGCAACAGTATAATGAAACCAGATGGATCTGCTTTTTCTCACATCATTGTAAGATTTTCACAGTTCACACTTAGGATGTTTGGAATCTATGGAAAGGCAGGCCAGAGGCAGGATAATGGGACAGAGCTGAGCGTGACATGGATCTGTAGCCTCACAGAGAAAGCCCACAGTTTCCCTTCAGAACATTAAAAGGAATCGCATAGATTTTCCAGATTGCAGGATATGCTTTTGAAGCCAGGCAATGGGTATTTGTAAGTATGGGGGAATGGTCTGGAAGCAAACACGTTTATATGAAACTATTTGTTAAAGGCTAAATTATTTCACAGACCAATCTGCAAATGGTACCTAGCGTACTACTTGATGGAACTTTCTTCCCCCCTACCTCCCTCTCACTCTCTCACCTCCAATATTCAGACTTTGTAAAATTACAACATTAAACAAACAAGCAAAAAAGTGCTGTCCTATTCTTCTGGGTCAACATAGATTCCAGGTAGTCCAGGTAAGTGTGGAAAGGTGTGGAGGGCAGGCTGGGGAACCAGCTCACCCCCTGATGCAATCTATTGAGCAAATCGTAAAAATATTGTTCATGGGGTCCTGCAAGAGGCAGAAGAAATTACAATGCTTATTTTACACTTGTTTCCATGTAGTACTTTGATACTGTTTCTCTCCCTCAAGGACTTCTGACAGCTCAGGTCATGGAAAGGTATGGGATGAACTGAACGCTGATTCTGGGCCTCTGCACAAAGCCTTTTAAATATGATTTAGAGAGTTGGAGACTGATTAAGAAGCAAAGTGCAGTGGCCAGCGCTAGGAAGCTGATTTGCACTGATGATCAGGCACAATTAAGCACAGGAGGGAAAATCCACAAAAATCCTTTCTAGCCAGGCCTCCTTGCTGATCACCAAGAAAACATACTTCCCCTGATTGTTGCGACAACAGAGGGTACTGCAGCTTCTGTTGTTGTGAAGGGCTCCCCTGAAAAGGAAAGCTAATCTGGAGGGATGAAGGACAGTGGGGAGCCCAGGTCACAAAGCATGGGTCCCTCTGAAACCAGAAACCGACCCATGAGGGACTCAGAAAGAAACAATGTTTGGAGTATTTTGTTTGTTTGCTTGTTTATTTGACTGTGTGTCTGATCTGGGTAGGGGAGTATTTCAGAGCTCGCCAGTCTCATTTGTTTGATCTATTTTTCTCTTAAGCATGTGTGCTTAGTAAATTATATATTGTAAGCAACCCTGGGGGGTGCAATCTCATCTCGTTTAATGCACTCTTCCATTCTGACAAGGAGTTTCAGTGGCTTGGAGTAATCCTCTTCAATTGACAAAAGAAGCCCCCAATTTCTAAGTTTTTAAACCATTAGTGGCTGATCAGTTGCAATAAATACACTGCCATTGCTGCGGCTGCACCTAATGATTGAATTTTAAATATTCATGATGGATGGCTGTCTGTGTGTGTGCACAGAAGTGACATCATTGAGGGGTGCTTCTCACCAGGGCACGGTTACAGCTGAGACAGAGCTGCACATGTCAGATATTTTCTGGTTAAATATTCCAGCCATTAAAAAAAATTATTCTATCGTATAGGTCCAGCAGCATTATGGTGTGAGATATACGCATCCCTGAAAGCGACAACATTAAAATGGGCAGAATCCACCCCCTCCAACAGTGCCTTTTAAAGAAAGAAAAAAAAATATTGAGCACATCAGCAATTCTGACACTGGTTATTTTGGGGCATTGTGATTTTCAGTGATTTAAATTTTATTTTTATTTTTGCCTGTCTGTATTTTTAAAAAAAATACAATAAACAATAAAAATTTTTCTTTGCAATAAGATGAAAGTTCATTTTTTAAAAGTCCGAGGCTAGGCAAAATTATAATGTCGTAATAAAATTTTGACCAATTAAAAATTCCTATTTGAGGGGCTGGAGTGGTGGCTCTGTGGTTACTGCACTTCCCTGGCATGCATGGGGGTGTGGGTTCAAACCCCAGCACCATATACACAATGAAGTGTTGGAGCAATGAAAGTCACATGAAAAACTAATAAAATTGATTCTCTCTTTAAAAATTTCCTACTTGAGATGTATATACTTATGGTTTATAAAAATTAGCACAAAGGAAAAGAATAAGTTTCATCTAAGTTTTAGCTCCGAAATACATGGGAAATAGATTTGTTTTTCCTCTCAGGGGAGAAAAAGCAATCAATTTTGGAGGGAAATTCAATACAGAGGATATAGTCAGAAAAGGAACATGCTTTATGCTATGAAATCATATCAGATGTATTCTTTGGCTGTTATTTATTGCTCAGATTATCAACCGAGAATAATTAGCCAGAGTTAAACAATGCCTCCATATTCTATCTGCTAGCGCCAGCCCTTGTGGTCCTTCTTAGTTCTCTTTCCTGTTTAGCAATCCCTACATTCTCTTTCACTCTCTCCTTTTCTGGCTATGTTCTTCCTGACACACATATGTAAACACTACCAGATCTTTCTGTTTCTTGCATTGCATGTTCATATTTTTTTTCAAATGGATTCATGCTGACTCTCCCAAGTGTTGAAAAGGGGGAAACAAGAAACGCAGTTATTACAGAGAACAAAAGCAGACGTATTTGAATGGCTCTTGCTGTGTGGACCAAAACTTAGGCTTGCTGTTCTACCATAGGATTCTATGCGTTCTTAAGACCAGAGATGAAGGAGTTAAAAGGAAAAACCTTGTATTGACTGCTTGCCTCTGATTGGTCCCTAGGAATTTCCTATAGAAAGGAGTTTCCTGTAGAAAAGGACTAGAGCAGATACATCGAAAGGAAGGAAGGTCCAGGTTCTGCATCTACAAGAAACACCAGGGGAAAACTAAGACAAGCTGCGGCAGCGTAGCTGATCAAGAGGCTAAGCTGTACATCTGGGTTGGCTCTTCTGACCTGAGAGGCTGGATCATGAGTCTGTTCAGGGGAAGGGGAGCAGCAGGCGTGGGGGACAATGAAGGCAAAAGGAGCCTCGTTAGGAAAGACTAATTTTAAATTCTGAGTCTGAAAATTACTGGCATTGTAACAACACTGCACCTGATGGCAGGAACCCTGAAGTACAGACTAGTTAAACACAAATGAGGTCCCCTGGAACAACGACGGGGATTTTATTTTGTCATGTTGGCTCTCCCCTATCAAAACATCCCTTTACGGTTCATTTGCGATTTTGCGTATTTCCTTGAACTATTACATGAAATCTGAAGGGCTATTTTTCTTTAATTGCTACCATTTTCAATAATGTTTTGGTCCATTTACAGAAGTTATAGAGAAAACTTTCTGATAAGAAAATGTGACTTGGTATGCTAACGAGGAATGAGATATACATATGGATCTTTATCCTATATTAAATGTGTTTCATGACTTATATGAAAATTTTAGACAAATAGTATTGGTATTATCAATCATCCTTTTAGTTTCCTTAAAATTCTTACTTGCCTAACATCTAATCTTATTTTGATTCTATTTCCCCCTCCCTTGGGTCTTATGTATTTATAGTTAGTTGTACCTGATATGAGAATTAAAGAAATCAATATTTTATGAAATCTAAGCTTCTATATGATTTTGTGTAAAAGAGATGTAAACACTTAAACAACATTCTAAAAATTTTAAAATATTCTCAAGGAGTTATTACTGTCTTAGTACTCTCCGGTTAATATTATTGAGCACGATTAAGGTGACCATCTAGCACTGATACAAACTCAACCTTATGTAGTTTCTTGGCTCCCAAAAGGAAGGTTGAGAGTAGAGTTTTATTTTGGTTTGGTATCAAGGAGAGAACCCAGGGATGCTTAACCACCGAGTCACGTCCCTGGCCCTTTTATTTTTTTTTATTTTGAGACAAGATCTTACTAAGTTGCTTAGGACCTCACTAAGAGGCTGAGGCTGGCTTTGAACTCGTGATCCTCCTGCCTCAGCCTCCCAAGCTGCTGGGATTAGAGGGGTGTGCCACTGTGTCTGGTGAAAGTACAGTTGTTTTTTTATTTGTTTGACATGGTCTTACATAATGGAGGGAATTGTTATATATTCATGCATGTACGGATGTTGACATAGTGAGACAGTAAGTTAAGACAGATCCTAGTCCAGGATCTTCCCCACTTCATCCATTCCCCGAGCTCATGTCTTCTCTGTAGAAAGTAGAGTTTTTGATGTACACAGACCATGTCAAGACACAAAGCAGACTATTTGCAAGATGAAGAGAAAGCACTCTATCAAATTGTGATAATAATTAATATTCTAAGAGTCATTATATCAGAAAAGTGAGAAAATATGGTAGCTTAACATAATTATTATTATTTTTGGAGTTTTAACATTTACTTTTTTGGCAACTTAGGTTCCAGTACTTTCCATTGGCATATTCTTCTTTCAAACACCATCCCCCTGGGCGCCTTTTCTCAGAAGGTACCAATGGCTTTTCATTTTACATCCTCCCCACTGACACCCTCAGAACTGCAGCTGTCCTCAGATACACAGTGTGACAGTCCACCTTCTGGGTGCTGTTTATCTAACACGCGGTCCGCTATTGGCTTGCGCTGCCGGTCCAACGTCACAGATTTGACATGCCACCGGCACAACTTTCCTCTTCTGGCCTTTTTTTGAGACGCTTCAAAGGAACACCGGCTTCCTTTAGTTCTGAAAATTCACTTTATATTGCCAGTGCCCAAGGCTGTCAACCGTGGAGATTGGAAAGAAATATGGAAGAAGAGGAACAGAAAGAGAAAGAACGAGCTACTTAATTGTATGAGAACAGAATATCTTCAGTCCTTTTCTCAAATAGACAATCAACGTGTAGCCCATTATTTTCCTTTCCCAGTGAGACTGTGTTCACACTTGGCAATGTGGAACTAATATAAGAATAAGTGAGGGGCTGGAGCGGTGGCTCAGTGGCTATGACACTTGCCTGGCATGCGTGAGGATGCAGGTTTGAACCCCAGCACCTCATATGCAACCAAGTGTTGGAGCAATGAAAGTCACATGAAAAACTAAATAAAATTGATTCTCTTCTCTCTCCCCCTCTCTCTCTTACTCTCTCTCTC
The DNA here is from genome assembly GCA_004027875.1 of Aplodontia rufa. Taxonomy (NCBI): domain Eukaryota; kingdom Metazoa; phylum Chordata; class Mammalia; order Rodentia; family Aplodontiidae; genus Aplodontia; species Aplodontia rufa. The sequence goes on along the minus strand of PVKS010048371.1, from coordinate 5,797 downwards.
TCTCCTCTCTCACTATCACTGTCCTCTCTTAAAAAAAAAAAAAAGAACAAGCGAGATAGGATGCTGGGTGCATTGGGCTCAAGCTCTTAAGCAGAAAGTAGATTTTTTAATACCTGGCTTCAGGACTCTTCTTGAGGATGAATTGTTGCAAAGGAAATAGGGAAACGCAGTTATGCTCCCAGGATCATTGTGGCTTCTAGGTGGATGTTCTCCCCTTAAAATGATGGCCACAGGACTTTCCTGCAGGAAACTGACCTCACTGACCTCTGAGTGCATGGCTGGGTGGTCACGGACAGGGAATAGAGAAGTGAAAGGTGCTGCTCTGGGGCAGTCATCTTTTCATTGCTGTCACAGATACCTGAAGCAATCAACTTATAAAGAGGAAAGGTTTGCTTTAGCTTGTGGTTTTGGAGGTTTCAGTTCACAGTCTCAGCCCTGCTGCTTTGGGCTTCATGGTGGGAGTGAGTGGCCAGAAAGCAAAAGAGTGTGAGGAGGGGGCCAGGGTCCCGCTATCCCCAAAGGCACACCCTTGATGACCCAAAGACCTCCCACGAGGCCCCACCTCTTAAAGGTTCCACCACTTGGCACCAAAGTGCCAAGCTGGGGACCAATCCTTTAACACATGGGACCTTGGTGACATTTAGGATCCAAACTAGAGCCCTTCTACGTCTTTACCATTTCTCTTCCAAACCCACCAAGGGGCTTTCAGACCCAAGTGACCAGGGGCTTGCTGCTCATTTCAATTTGGGTTGGACTGACAACATATCAAAGTCCACCTTGGTCCTAAAAGTCGTGTCGTAGGCTTGACAAACCACACAAGATAAACACAGATTAATAGATTTGCCACCTGCAGGAATCAGGCCCAAAAGAAGGCCCCATTTTGGAATTATTGAAAACGTTTTGGAATATTTGTTCCATATTGCTAAAGATCCTTTCATTGAGTATAGCACCCCCATGTTATTGAATAAAGCTTGATGAAACCTCACAACACACAGGCTCAGCTCTTTAAAAACTCTCCACAAATCAACTTATGCCTGGGTCATGTTCGCAGAGTAAAATGTTAAAGATATAGAAAACATCACAGGTCCAAAGATGTGTGAAACCTGTCATCAATAGCTTATTTTTAGTCTCAGCCTCACCAAGATTCAGAGGCCTGGATATTTTTAGTCGTATGGTACTTTTCTTATTTCTGGACTGTTAGTAATCCATTCCAGGAACTTCACATTTGCCAAAGTAAAGCATTCTGGTTAATTCTTTCTGCTTTCCTCACGGAGTCAGCTATACTGAGCTGGAAAGAGCACATTGGATTTATCTCAGCACTCTGCCCTTTATGGGCTGGGTGTCCCTGCAAGCCTGCCCCTATGATGGGCCTCAGTTCCCTTTTTATTTTCTTATTTACAAGAACCAATGCATCTGGAAATTACCCTACAGATGGGACTTAAGAGTACACAAGTTATTACTGTTCTCCTTGTTATAGATGGAAACTGGACAACACATGGAATGACTAAGTGACCAGAATCTCAGCAACTTCATTGCAGAACAGGTCCCATCGACCTGCTACTACACGTTCCAGGGAACAGCGTGTCCTCTCTCAGTTCTGTGTATACTTTAAGCCCTGATTATGGACAAGCTTTTCATCTGCATTTAAAGTTTCATCAGGTTCAAATGATACTCTTAAAAACGCTGCTCTTTTCCTCATGATTTAGTATGTTTCCTTGAAAATGGTAAAAACCAAACTAATTTACCTGACGTGATAAAGATGCTCATATGTCTCAGGGACAGAACAGACAATCCTTATATACTCAAATAAATAAGGTGAGAGGCTGGAGGGGTGGCTCAGTGATTGCAGTGCTTGTCTGGTATGCTCGAGGACCCAGGTTCAAACCCCAGCACCACATGCACAGCTAAGTGTCTGGGAAACAAAGGCCAGATAAAGAAATAAATGAAATTGATTCTTTCTCTTAAAAGAGATAAGTAAGCAAGGTAAAAGTGGAGCAGGTGGGGTTTTGTGGGGCTGTTTGGAGGTGTGATGGGGAGGGAAAATGGAAGAGTACTTTGAGGATCATGGAAGTGGCCTGGAGGCTGGATCATATGATCGTCAAAGATGCTTCAGAGGGAAAAGACCTATGGTCATCCTCCTGCTTCATGTCCCAGAGAAACTGAGGAGAGCAGTGAAGCTCTTGACACTGGGGGTTTATTCACTTGCTGTGGTCTTTAGGAGGCCCAGGTAGAAAATTAAAGAATGATAAAATGGAAGGAACTGGCACATCCCTTCTTGGTTGTCTGAGAATTAAGGCCAAGTCTACAGAGCTTCAGCTCAGTGTCTGGCATAGAGCAATATAGTATTTAAGAAATACCAGTGGCTTTGCTACTAGTTCAGCTTCCTCGGTTTCTAGCCAGAAAACTGAAGGCTACAGAGGTATTGAAGCTAGTTCAAATCAAATAAATGACAAAATACCAATTACAAGCCTAATCATTTAGCCACAAGTATGTTAATTCTGCCTTATTTATTTATTTATTTTTTTGGTACCAGGATTGAACCCAGGAGTGCTTAACTGCTGAGAAACCTCCCCAGCCCTTTTTATTTTCTTTAATTTTGAGACAGAGTCTTGCTAAGTTGCTTAGGGTCTTGCTGAGCTGCTGAGGCTGGCTGTGAACTTGCAAACCTTCTGCCTCCGCCTCACAGCTGCTGGGATTCAGGTGTGTGCCACTGTACCTGGCTCTATGCTGATTCTGATGCCCAGTGCGTCCAGAGCACACTGAGTGGACCGCATGTGAGGACTCTCTAGATGCACAGATTCAATGACAGAGCCAGGCACAGGCCCATCTCCCCACGTTCTATGTCTTGCAGAGGAACATTTTCATGGGTAACCCCGAGCTGCAGATGCTCTGCGGGGTCAAGAGGAGCAAGAGCAGGGAGCATGAATAACTCTGTGGCCAGGAGATTCCTGTCCTGAGGGCAACCCCACGGCACACTGATCACTTACAGAGCTGCATGCTGTGGAGGAGCGAGGCCTGCTCTTTGTTGGAGAGCTTGCTTCTGGGTGTTGGGGCCCCTGGGGGATCTCTCCAGCAGCATGGTAGCTGTCAGATAAATTCTACTAGAGGAGGTTGTTTGAGTCGCTGGCCCCGCCTGAGTGTGGAATGGGAGCCCTAGACGTCTGAGGTTCGCTGTGGTCCTTCTCAAGCCCCATCCACAGCCTCCCGCCATTTCCTCGGCCTTCCATGTGCCGCCGCCCAGGAGAAAGGAACATCAAACTCCATCTCTGCCTTGCTCTACAGTCCATTGTAGATCAATGGATCTGAGCCCGGGGTGGCTTTGCGCTTGGGTCTGTCTCTTACCACTGGAGAGAGGTATGAGTTTTCCAGAAGAGTCAGCAGAGGACGAATGGGGTTTGGCTGGAGCAGGTGTTATATATTAAGCAATCCCGTCCTCCTCCCATTTGAATATGAACTTCATCCCGCACTACACACTGCGGGTGATAAATCTCAGGTTCTGGCACTTCTGGAGGTCTGAGGGAATGAAGCTGCCACAAGATAAAAAGCATTTCAGGCAAAGAGATGAAACAATGTCAGAATAAAAAGTTTATCGATGTATATATTAAAGAAAAGAAATTTGTCCAAGTAAAATGGCTTCAGGGATATTTTACAGTTAAAGCAATTTTAGAAAGACCCCTTTCTACTCTTCTCACTGTTTTTCAACACAGGTACCAGATCCATCATCCTAGTGGCACACTGACATGCGCTTGAGACTGTCCTTTGCTTCATGTTTCCAAAAGATTTCAGTCTCCTGAGTTTAAGAAGTCACTAGGGAATTTATAAAGAGGCACCAGTATTCCAAAATGCACATCTGATAGCCCTACAGCCTTGCATTGGTCTGTGCTGCCTTTTCTGTAGAAAGTGCTTTTAGGTAGATCTCATCCTCATCAGGCATCCACGATTTGCTGTCGTTTGGAGAGCTGCAAACTGGTTCAGGTCTGTGGAGATGGTATTACAAGCTGCTTTTTTCTAAATTTTAATTTTCATATGGTAACCAAAAAATTTTATGGGTCCACAGGAAAGCAAACTAAACTCATTACGAGGAAACCATTGTAGGCTTCCTTGTAAAAATTCCTTATAAAAATTGCTGTATTCCAAATGGAGGCTCTGGAAAACTCTGAGTCACACTTTAAGATTGTTTAGAGCTCACTCCTTCAGGGCGCTTCATAAGCAATAAGATGACTATAACTTTTATCATTTGTAAAGTCACATTCAAATGGGGGCAGAGGAGAGAAATCAGGAGAGGGTTCCTTTTGCTGGAGAAAGGACAATTACGAGCACCTGCAATGCAGGGGACCTGGACGGATGCAAGCAGCCACTGATCTTACAATTCTTTGGGTAGGAAGATTCTGGAAAGGCAGAATATGCAGGTAGTGCTCCAAGTTGATTGCCAATGATCAGAAAGCAGATGAACAGTTTCATCTTGATGTGTTAAGTCCTGGTGCTTAAAGGTTGACAGAAAGCTGCTTGTCCAAATTCTATGAAGCTGTGAAATAGTGGAGCACCATTCAAAGCCAGGCAAAGCTTGCTCCTTTAACAAAACCTGCAGTCTCTGACCTCTAAACTCTTGATTCTATGAAGAGTTCCAGAAGGTTCTGAGGCTCCCCACCGAAAGAAAGTAAATCAACAACCATAATCTTTGCTATTATTGAAGAATATAATTTGTTACTCTTAGGAGAAGGCAACTAATAAACCATATCTGAATGCTATTTTGTAACATTAACAGATGCTTAAGGCAACAATAAATCTAAGCACATAGAGGCAAAGCTGGATATGCGTGTTGATGTGGTCCTGAATTTTAAATTCTTATGGCAGGGGTGGTGGGTGGGGTGGGGAACGACCCAAGAAAGAACCAAGACCACAAAAAGAAGATAATTAATTAGCATATGCATAATGAAGTTTTGTGATTTTAAATATAAATGGAACCCAAAGCAAATAAGATACACAAATATCAGTGACATTAAACACTGAAAAGAAAGAGGAGTGGGCAGTCAGCTTAACCTCTGTGGCTGGTTTGCTGCTGGCTGAGGCAGGAAGAGGTTTAAAAGAGATTAAGAAAGGTAAACAAGAAGCAGTCGGGTGAGCCAGGCTTTATTTGGCCCTGTGCGTTTCTGCCAAGTGGAAGGTCTCGTTTTGAGCTACTGCGCTCACACACACAAAGCAGGGACGGAGGAGGGACTGTTTGCTTTGGGACTTGGTGGAGGTTCCCCCCCTTTCCTCCTGGGGAACCTGGATAGGAAGCTGTCCTTATCAGACTCTGATCAGGTGATTTTGGATTTTCTTCATTGGCATGTAATAAATCAGTACATTGACAATACGTTTTCTTTTCTATTGTCTTGATCAAACACCCCTGTTTGTTCTCAGAATCCCAGAGATTGGACATTAAAGGTCACCATGTCCACCCTTCAGTTCATTAGGTGACCACTTGGTCTACAGTCCCCTCTAGTGACAAGGACCTCATTCCCTCCTTAAGAGGTTGTTGCCATCCTTGAGCAGCTCTGAGTATTAGTGAATTCTTCCTGGGATTGAACCCAAATTTGTCTTTCTGAAATATCCACCTTTGGCCCCTGGGTAGAAAATAAATCTAAACCATCTATAATATGAGAGCCTTTCAAATATTAGAAAATGCTATTATGTACCACCTGAGTCTTCTGTACTTCAGGCAAAATATACTCAATTCTTTTAACCTTTCATCATATGATTTTACGTTTTTTCCACCACTGCAGCTACTTTCCTCTGAACTCAATCCAATTTCTCT
>PVKS010048370.1:0-12442 GCA_004027875.1 Aplodontia rufa | reverse complement strand
AGTGACACAGCAATATCGATGTTCATTGCAGCACAATTTACCATTGCTAGGCTATGGAAACAACCCCGGTGTCCCTCACAGGAAGAATGGATCCAAAAACTGTGGTACATTTATACCATGGAATATTACACAGCAATTAGAAACAATGATATTGCAGCCTTCGAGGGTAAATGGATGGTTATGGAAGAGATCATGCTGACTAAAATCAGCTTAACCCAGAGATCTAAGGGTCGATTGTCTCCACTCATCTGTGGAGGTGGGGACTAGACCCTGGACAATGACAAAGTTGGTCTAGTAACATGAGTTAAATCCAGATAAGATGTAATGCTTTACAATCTAATACTTTTTTTAGAGTTATAATGGGAAGGGGAAGGGAGGGATAAGGGAGGGTAATTGGGGGGGCACTCCTGGGGGTAATTGCAATATCCAGAATATATATACATTTTGTACACATTTTATATTATTTTGTTAAAATCTTGTAAGATTGCTAAAAAATAAAAAAAATAAAATAAAATATAAAAACACACACACACACACAAAAGATGTAATATTTTGTTTACATGGCTATGGGAAGAAAACATTAGCCTTTTCATTTATGCATTTGTTTCCTCTCTAAATGTTTTCTACTTTGTGTGTTCTGTGCTATTCCTGCTATACTAGTTCAGTTGTACAGGTATATATTTATCATATGGTGTGGCAGATTAAAGTTGGCCTCAAGGTTTTTGAAGCTCCTCTCACTGAGAGATGAGGATCTCTCTCCCCTTTCTTGGATCTGTATCCACTCTGGCTCTGTGACTGCTTCAGCTAATAGAAGGTAGTAAAAGTATAGTATTTTAGTGTCTGTGCCCAGTCATTATGAGAGTGGCAGCTTTCCATTTTAAGATTTAGGGAATAGCCATTCATGTAATCCTGAGTTGCTGTGTAGGCAGAGCGATTTTCATGCTGAAAAGACCATGAAGATGGATTCTGGGATCTTGGGGGCAGAGAATGGGGCTCAGTTGAGCCCCACTTTCCAGCCATCCTCCAAAGGCACCAGGTCTGTAGGTCAAATGGTCTTGAATGTCTCAGACTTCATCAGGTTGAGCCATTTGGTGAGGACCCTGAGAAACCCCATTATATTATATAATCAAAAAATATTAAAAATTATTTCAAGCATACTGTCTCTAATCTATTATTCATGATTCCAAGGCTTTTGACTTCTTCACAAGAAGGAATGGGAAGTGGAAAGAAGGCAGGCTCTGGAGTCAGGCACATCTAGGTTGCCAGATAGAATCTCCTACCTCCAGCCTGTGTGACTTGATTTAGTTGCTTAATCCCTCTGAATGTCAGTTCTTCTATGAAATAGGATAATCCTATCTTGAAGAATTGTTGCGAGTCTTACTTTGTGGTCAATAAATTTTATCTTCTATTGTTATTTTTTATTTTATGATATTTTATCAACATGTCCAGGTTTTTAAAGCAAAAGACTTAATTTAGCAAACAAGATGTAGCTAGCATAGAAGCATGGGTTATTACTATATTCTTAGCTCACACATATTTTGGTTTAGTGTTTGGACATATTGAAACAACCATGAATATTTTTCAAGTTAGACATCTGGGAATGGGGTGGTTGAGTTAATTAGTTTAGAATGGTTTCTTATTTCAGGTTTACTTAACTCATTTGCTCAGGAAAAGTTACAATTTTAGCTTGAAAATGGTTAATTTGGTTTTAAATTTATGAACTTTAAGAGTTTTCCAGGCAGGATAAACATCTATCAAATATTACATGCCTAATATCATGAAATGTATGGTCATACCTTTTGTGAATGTTCAATATGTTTGTGGATAATGAGGTTGAATTTATTTTTTTGTTTTTATTCCCATCAGGTAACAATGACATAAAAGTATCTATTTGTTCAGAGTTATATTTTAAAGTTAAGGTCAATCTGTTGAATACTGGCATGAGGAAAGGCTGTAAGATGTTTCTGACCCTAGGCCAGACCCTAAGTGAATACATATAAGTTTATCATTACAATGATTTTTTTTGTGGTAAGAAACACATAAAATTTAGTATTTTAAACATTTCAAGTGTACAGTATTGTAGTGTTGATTATATGAACAATATTGTACAATTGATATCTAGAACCTTTTTATCTTTCCAAACTGAAACCCTATGCCTGTTGAATAGCTTCTTCCCTTTGTCCCTTGTCCCCAATATCTGGTGACCAGTACATTTTTGTTTTTCTTCTTCTAAGCAAGCTTATGATATTCTACCCAGGCTTTCACCCTGTTTACTTCTTTTTTTCTATTGATTATACCTATATTTACCTAGTCCCTCAATTCACACCTCTTCAGTTTTTCTTCAGCTCCTACATTGCCTTGATCATGTATTTTAATAACTTGTTCCGATTATATACTTTGAACACTCTTGCAATTTTGTTTTCCAGAACAGTATTATCTACTATGCCTACAGCTTTGCTCTTGGTGGCAAACTGCCCAAGGGTGGTAGAATATTTCCCCATGTTACCTTTGAAAACTTTCCATTTGGAGCCCAAGGCTATCAGCCACCTTCAGGTACAGTCTGAAGCCATTTCTAGGAGCCACAAATGGATGGATAAATGTGTCTCCCCAGCAGTTAGAAGTAGTTAAGCCTAGCAGAAGGTTAAGCATATGGAATCCTGTCTGACTATATGCTTGATGGGAAGTAATATGGTCTCAGTGCCACTTGAGGGATTTCAATCATTTAAAATAGATGCTAGGTTTGATACGGTCGTCAATCTCCATCAAGCATATTCAGAAAACCTTGAATCCTTCAGTTCAGCAAACTTCAGCTTATTATCATTCAATTCAACAAACCACTGCTCATGTGGCACTCATGATAGCAATTTGAGTGATGAGAAAGCTTTAGAATGGCTTTGTTCCTACTAAGAATATTTCCCTTGAATGTTTGAAGTTGATGAACTTGGCCAGAATCATGCAGGGCCATGTCAGGTGCCTGTGGACACGTTGCTGATAATTTATGTTGCATCTTTATGTTATAGGATTTTATACTTCTTCCATGGTTACTCATAAAGTCTTCAAGAGGAAGGGAATGTATACAGTAAGGTTTTCTATAAAAGGCTTTTAAAAAGGGGTTTATGAAAAGTTAATAATTCTAGATAGTAGAGTTAAGGCTTTTGACCTTGGGCTTCTACTTAGTCTTCAAGCCATTTGGCCTGTGAATCAGCATTGTGTACAGTCAAATGTAGGTTAAAATCCCCATTAATCAATCAATACTATAAATAAACCATTGGTATTTATTGACTGTGTAATACAATGGATTTTATTTTCTCTCTTTGTTTTACAAGATTTTATTTTTTCATTATAAGTTTTACATATTGAAGGGGTTTGTTGTTACAATTCCATAATACTCACGTCATATATCCCCCTTTCCTCTCCCTTTCCCACTCCCTCTCTTCTTCCCCCCCTTACATTGCAAGGTTGCCCCAGTTTGGTAATCCATGTTTAATGAACCGGTTGTCTAAACTTATTCTGTCTTTCCTATATTGTACTCTAACTTCCACATATGAGAGAAAATATTTGGCCCTTGAGTTTCTGGGTCTGGCTAATTTCTTTCAGCGTGATTTTCTCTGTCTTCAACGTGATGGGTTTTCAAAGCAGGTTGCACAAGAAATACTTGGGAAGAACTATGAAAATGCAATTCTCAGGCACCATTTCCTTAGGTTCTTATCAACTTGGCCTAATAATCTGCTTGAAAATTTTCAAATTTATGTATTTATTTTTCTATATTTTATTGGTGCATTATAGTTGTTTATAGCATTGGAAATTGATACATATTCATACATGCATGCAAAATAATAATATAATTTGGCCATATCATTCCCCAGTATTTCCCTGAAGAGGAGGAAAAATTTTAAAGATAATATACAAGAGAATCTTTTCACCAGAAGACCTAAAATAAGAACAGTTATGCAACTGGATTTCAGATTTAGCAATGAGCCTCCTGGAATGCAATTCAAAAAGGTAATCTATCTTTCACCATCTGTTTAGATATCTTTCTAGACATTGTCTCTTAGCTGCTTCATTCAATCATATGCTTTACATTTATATTTTCTGCGTATGATTCTTTAAAATTTTTTTAGAGATTTATGATCATACATAGTATTTGGGTTTATCCCAACCAACTCATACATGTCAAATTTATTTTTTATTATGGTAAAGTATGCATAATTTTAAAGTTACTGTCCAAACCACTTTAAACGTATGTACAGTTTAATGAAGTACATTCACATTGTGCAGCCATCAGTATTATCCATTACCAAAAACTAACAGTATATTTTTAAAAAGCAGCCTTGGTTTGAGGCAGAGAATTCCCACCTTAATTCGTGAAACATTGATGTAGAGTGTTGCCAAACACCATAGGGAAAACAGGACAATCGAAACATGAGTCTTGTATTCTTGCAGTTTATTGTTTTGCAGAGAACTAAATAATGATACATGTGGAATAGAGAATAACCTTAGACAGAATAAAAATAATTGATACACAAAGTAGATGAATCTTTATACCTATATACACACCCTTTATGTGGAGAGGTAGGTGCTAGTAGGAGACAAACAGATAAATAGGACTGAAAGTAAAGACCATGGTCTCAAGCTTGATTGGACAGAAGTATATAGTATTTTTTTATTAGATGAATATGGAGATACAATTGAGGGGAATCATTGTCAAACAATTAAGAACAAATGTATATATACATAGTTATCCAAGGCTGATGCCATGTCATGGATGCCCCCCTTGGGTTCCCCTTGATTCTGTGTTTCCCCCAAAGAACCCCTGAGTTAAATGGATATATCGTGGAGGTCAGAGATCTCCTTCTGAGATGATTCCCCCATATTCCTACCCTCCAGTCTCCCAGATATCCTTCCTAATCCCTCACCTCACCCTGTCCCCCACCCTACGCCTCCAGGTATCCTAGGCAATCATCCCCCTGTCTGCGTAAAAATTCATACAATTTGAGGTTATTATTAGCTTAGCCATCTAACATACTGCTACCACATGTATTCTAGCTTCCACAAATGGGAGAAAACATTTGATCCTTGAGTCCCTGAGATTGGGATACTTCATTTAGCATAATTAGAAGTATATAATATTGCTAGGCATAAAGATAATGAAGGTAGGATTCCAGGCAAAGCAAATACTATGACAGGGTAAGAACCACTAACCCATTTCTTCAAAGACTGTACAGTAGTTGATATAAGTCAGACTTTATGCTTGCTTTAAATGCATTCCCCAAGGCAAGAGGGAGAAGAGGGAGGGATCTAAGGAGACAGTCAACAATGTAGCATACTCTTTACCCCCCTGAGAATCCAAATAATACTTATGCAGTCATTTAATTCTGGAAAATTCACAATCTAATTTATAAAATCTAATTTATATCACTTGTAGGGGCAAAATATAGAAGAATCAAGAGACTGGGGTGTGGGCAATATGGGGGCAATTTTGCTTTAAGAACATACATGTAGCATATTGTTACTTTATTTGCGTTTGTGATTGTACAATAACTCAACTCCTTAATAAACAAATTAAAAAAATAAAAGGGAAAAATTGCATTCCCCACATGGAAGTAAGGAGTAAGTTAAGTTTCATTAGTCTTTTAGAAATGAGCAAATATATAAATAAGCACAATAGCATGAGCTTCGGTTTTGGTCACCTGGTTATAATGAAGAATCAGATCATTTCGTTTAAGGAGTGACAGCAGGAGAGTTCTCCTTCGCTGAGTATTCTTCCTTGCAGGTGAAACATCAGGAGTTCAGATCCCCTGCACCTGGTGTTCTCAGGATCACAGGTCACAGTTGAGACTTAAACCTTCAGGCCTCATCCAGGGTGGGTGAGGGTCTCAAGTAGTTTCTCAGTCTTTCCCCTAATAGTTCTCCCTGTCCCCACCCTCATCACGAATCAGTTTGTTTTTCCCTCTAATGGATTTAGGATTCAGAATTCAAATTTCTGTTCATACTGTCTCTTCACTCTTCTTCTGGGTTCCTTTGGTTGACGTTGTTTTAAGGATCCATTTACTACTGAGAAGTAATCTCAGAGCTGAGGCTGCAGTTAAGGTTTGAGCACAGCCCTCTAAAATTCAGGTGTGGCCAATGCGATAGTGAGACGAGGTCACGAGGGCTCGCCCAGGTGAAGGGATTGAGGCCCTATTAAAGAGGCCAGAGGCAGCGCTGCCTTCTTTCGCCCTTCCGCCCTTTGCCGTGTGAGGATGTGGCAGTCCTCGCTTTGGAGACAGCCGCAGCAAGGCACCTTCTTGGAAGCAGAACACAGCCCTCCCCTGATAGCTGAGCCTGTCAGAGTTTTAATCTTGGGATTCCCAGCCTCCAGAATGGTGAGGAATGCATTTCTGTTCTTTATAAATTATTCAGCCTCGAGTATTCTCTTTTTGCGACACAAACTAAGACAGGCACTAATGAGACATGGCTGCTAAACCCAATGTGGTGTCCAGGATTAGACTCTGGAACAGAAAGAAGGCATGAGTGGAAAAGCTGGTGAAATCCTAATGAGGTGTGTGGTGTAATTGGTCATAATGTGCCAGGGTTAATTTCTTAGTTTTAACAAATGTATCACGGCTGTATAAGATATTAATGTTGGGGGAAGCTGGGTGAAGGGAATATACAAACTCTAATATTAACGTTTTTTTTTTTTTATAAATCTAAAGTATTCCAAAGTAAGAAGTTTATTTTAAAAAATATTTTTCTATAGTTTTGGTTGGGTTCCAGAAAGGGAATAAAATTAGATGCATGTGTTGAGTCTACCTCAGCCAGAATTTAAAGTTCAGACATTAACCTCTGCCTTGCAAGATGGAAGTATAAATCTATTCAAGTTCAAAATTTCATTCTTTTGTTTTTATGAGTTAAATATCAAAGGTTTGAGTCCTCCCTTAGTTCTCTGATTCAATTTCATTCACCTGGTTTGAGAAGCGTGGGTGGAATTGAGGTTTGTCTCACAGTTGAATCCTGGTAAGACACTAACTCCTTTGGGGCTTCAACATACATATTAGTTAAGTGCTATTATTTTTTTCTAAATTAGGCTCTCTCGTAAGTGCATAAAGTAATAATGGGCAGAAGAGATTTTATATCACTAGGCCCAAAAATTAGAAATAATTGTTTTAACCTCTAATTCAGTCCTCAGCATTTCCCCTCCCTCCCCAACCCTGCCACCCCATTCTCTTCCCTCTACTCTTCTGGTATTTCTGATATTTTCTAATAAGTTTTAATCTCTAGACCAGTTATCTCACAGAAAATTATATTCCTGGAACACAGCTTGCAATGTTGCCAAAAATTATACGAAAAAGTTGGGTAAATTTTAGTTTTAGCCTTGTGAGTACACTGATGAGTGGATGCCTACTTTATTTAAATTCAGTTAGGACTAATTTCCTGGTAATTCTGGCCATACCATGCTACTGGAAAATCTCACCTAGGCATGTGATCTTCTATTCCACGCATGGTGTTAGAGGTGCTCTCTCGCCTTGCAAAATAAAGAAGTTTAAAATTGTGGCAGTCAGAGTCATCCATTATTTGAGAAACCTTTTCCACTGAGCAAATAACTTCTCATGATTCATTTCCTCTTTCTATTGCTCTACTACTAACTCGTGTCTGGATTCTGATTAGTGAAGAGGTGCTGCCTTCTTCATGGGTGGGTATCTTTAATGTTATACTATGGAATTTATTAGGTGTAAATAACTCGTCTCCTAAGGGAAGGTTTCTTATGTGTAATTAAGACAGATCACGCTGGAGATCTTGGGATGGGCAAAGCTTCCACCTTGTTGACAGACCTTCTTATGATTACAGGTTGTCTCTCTAATTTTGGACTGGCTAGTTCTTCCTCATGGCGATTGTCCTGTGCACTGTGGGGTGTTTACCTTCTTGATGCAGTAGCACCCTCCACCTCAGTTGTGAAAAATCAAAAGCATCTCCAGACTTTATTATATGTCCCCAGGGAGGTAAAATCATCCTTAGTTGATAACCACAGTTCTGCTGTAAGACATGCAAAACTATGATGTCTTTCCGTTTCAAAAGCATAAAAGTTACTCTGTTCCTTTAATCTTCCTTCAAGGTGAAATCTTCTTGCCTCTCCCTGATGTCTGTGGGCCACTAGAAGTCCCTTCAAGTGTTCATCTCATACTCTCAAAGTATTCAAATATATTATCCTCTTTTTAAAAATAGCTTACTGAGAAAATTTGGATATCATAAATCTATACTTTGAAAGTATACAAGCAAGTGCCTTTTAGCATATTCATAAGATTGTCCTAGGATTGCCACTATTTCCAGAACATTTTCACCCCTGACCTAAATCTGTACCTATTACAATTATTTCCCACTCCTCTTTCTTTCCAGCCTCTGGAAAATCTTCTGTCACTATGAATATGCCTCTTATGGATTATCTTTCTCTGTGTAGTCTATGTGGCTTAAACCAAAGGAATTTATTTCTTATGGTTACAGAATATGGATGAAAGTGCTGGCAGATCTAGTATCTAGGAGGGTCCACTTTCTGATTTGTAGATATTGTCGTCTTGTATTCTCACCCGAGAGCAGAAAGTGAGAAAGCAAGCTCTTGTATCTCCTTAGAAGAGCACTAATTCTATTCATGAGGGCCCCACCCTGTAACTTAATTATCTCTCAAAGGACCCAAGGGGTTTTGCTTTTCAGCATGATTTTTGGAGCTCACATTTAGTTTTAGCATTAACATTTTATAAAAATGGAATCATACACTGTTGGAGCATTATAGAGACTGGTATCTTTCACGTCATATAATGTTATAAAGTTTCACATATTTATAGGATGTATCAGTAGTTTATACTTTTCATGACTGAATATAACTCCATTGTACAGACATACCACATTTTATTTATCCTTTAATCAGTCGAAGGACTTTTTGGTCCGTCTGTTTTATGGCTCTTATGGATAATGCTGCTATGAACATTTGGAAACAAGTTTTTGGGTGGATATGTTTTCATTTCTCTTGTGTATTTCAATTCTAATTGCTGGGTTGTATGGCAACTCTATGAATAACCTTTTGAAGAAATGCCAGACTTTGCCCCCCAAAAGTGACTGTATAATTTTGTATTCCCACTAGTATATAAGGGTTCCAGTTACTTCACATCCTCACCAGCACTTGCTACTATTATCTTTTTTGATTATAGCCATTTTACTGGGTGTGAAGCTATTTTTTTTGTGGACCTTTTCTTTTGGTACTGGAAATTGAACCCAGTCCTTGTGTTAACCATGCAAGTATTTTACCACTGAGCTGAACCTCGGGTACCCTTTTATACAATTTTGTTTTGAGATAGGGTCTCACTAGATCACTCATGCTGGTCTTGAACTTGAGATCCTCCTGCGTCCCTGTTGGCTGTGGTTACAAGAGAGCACCACCATGCCTACCTTCTTTGTGGTTTGGATTTGCATTTCCCTAATAACCAAAGATTGAATATCTTTTGTTGTAATCATCAGTTATTTGTATACTTCTTTGGAGAAATATTTAATTGAATTCTTAGCCCTTTATTAAACTGAGTTGTCTTTTTTACCCCTCAGTTGTAAGACTTCAATATATATTTTGTACACAAGCCTCTTATCAGATATGTGATTAAAATGTTTTCTTCCAATCCATGGATGACCTTTTCACTTTCTTAATGGTATACTATAAAGCACACATTTTTTTTTAATTTTAGCATAGTTCACTTTTTGTGATTTGTGCTTTTTGTGTCCTCTTTAAGAAACTATATCATAATTCAAGGTCACAGAGATTTATGTCCAATTTCTTCTAAGACTTTTATAGTTCCAGTTATTACATTTCAATCCATGATCTATTGAGTTAATATTTGTATGTGACATGAAGAAAGGTCCTGTTTCACTGGTTTGCAAATGGTCATCCAGTTGTCCCATATCCATTTTTTTCTTAAAGGGATTTGAACACTTTTTAGTTTGACCTTTATCTATACCCAGCCAATGTGCCAGACCTTAGAGACCTTGCTCACACACTGCCTCTCCTACAGTGGGCAGAGATTTCAAGTGTAAAACTCACCTACGGCTGGGGATCAAGGTCACAGTCTACTGCACAGGTTGGCCTCAAGGATGAGGGAGGGAAGAATTGGAAATGTATGCCTAATTCCTGATTTCAGATTTACCTTCTGGGGGAGGGAGAGTGAGCAAAGGAGTAGAGATAGGCCAGGGATGGTTTTAGTTATTGGAACTCAATTTACCTTGAGAAAAGTAACTGGGGGAAGGAAGTAAATTTTTCTAAAATAGTTCCTTTCTCGGATTTGCATAGCTGCCTCTATTTCTTTTAACTAATCTTTCAGTGAAAGAAATTGAAAAATTGTAAATTCTTAATACTTCCCTGTCCCCTCCAGGTCTCCCTACTTCCTACAGGACAAAGCCTATATTCTTGGGGCAGAATTTTCTTTGTCAGGTTACATCACTTATTTAAGCACTTTCTTTTTTGGAGACATTTGATTACTTCCATTTTTTGTTTTGTTATCAGCACTATTATTGATTTGGATATTGGTTCCCCAGACACGTTGCAATATCCTTTACCAATAAAACATTTTTATAAGTTATGTGTTCAGTTGATCAGATCACCATCAGGTTGGGATAGCACTGCACTATATGAATGTGAAAAGAAAGTCCTAGTTTTCATAAAAATCAGATTTAATGCTTTAAAAGCGAGTTGTTGAAAAGGCTTTCTAATTGAGTAAATTTGACTATGGAGAATTATATGCTATTATGGCATATTAATTTTGCTGGTTGTGACATAGGCATGGTAGTTATTTAAGGGATGTTCTTATGGTTTTTGCAGTGCTCTTGAAGAATGGATTGCAATAATATGACTGGGATTTGCCTTAAAACATTTCAGAAAAAATATATCAAAATTGGCAAAATACTGATAATTATTGAAGCCGAGAAATGGATACATGAACATGTACTTTACCATTTTTAATATTTTTTATTTGCTTGCTTTTTATTCCTCAACAAAAATTGTAGCTCATATGCCAACTGAAATTGAGCTTTAATTTTAATCACACTAGAAACATTATATAAAAATATAGTTGCCATGTGGAATGGTCTGTAGATGAAGAGAAACCAGTAATTAATTGAAAAAATGTTTTTCCAATTTTTAATTATTGAAAGTCACACTTCAGCTTATTGACAGTGAAATATTTGTTCATCCAGCTACTATTTGTCAAATATTTACTGGATATCTCATATGTAAACACTCTGCCTTAGATTAAAATTACAAGTGAATTTTAAAGTTTTATGATGCTATGCTTGTCCTCAAGGGGCTGATACTGTATAACATAAAATTTTTGTTATTGGCAAAATGTTAAATAGTCTTTGAGAATTTGCTTCCAAAGGAGTAGAGACAGATTTAAAGGGGAAAAATTGTTATTTTTGAGAAGTTTAAGGCTTAAAGGAAAATTGAGTGACGAGTGGAGAGTTCCCCTAATCTCTTACCTAAATCCCAGTTTTACCCATTAACATTAGTGTGGTACACATATTTTCTATTTTTACATGTGCTTTAAAAACATTAATGAATTAAAAAAAACTCATTTAATATAGCACATTATCTACAAAAGATGGAAAATCTTAAATCTCAAGTGACACTGTCATCAGAATGCTTTCTAGTTATTTAAAATGATCAAATCTTAAACTGAAATTGAAAATTACAGATGCCTAATTATGGGTTTAATTTTATAAGGAAAATGGAGCACAGTTCAGTCAGTAGATCTATATTTGAGGTGTCATTTTAGTTTTATTTCTAAGAAAAGGTAATAAATGCACATTTATATTTAAGAGGAAATAACATGTTTAGGAATATATGTATAATTTTGAAGATTTTTCACTGTTTTTTTAAAAATAACATTTTTATTTCAGAACGATCTTAGATATATAAAAGAGTAGCCAAGAAACACAATATTTTTGTTAGTCCTTGCCTATGTTTCCCTTCTTTACCAACTTACATTGTCATGACAAAACTCTAGACTTGTTTTGTATTTCATCATTTTTCTTTTCATAAATGCTGTAATTGTATGCTAGTATTCAATCCAGGATATTATTTTAAACTGAATAAATGGCAATTTCTCAGTCTTAATTTTCGTAACACTAACAGTTTTTTTGGTCAATATTCATGTGCTTTTATTTCTTTTTTTTATTAGAAGTATATTGAGATACAGTTGAGGGGGAAACATTATCAAAACATTAGCAATCAATGGATATAAACTTTGTTATCCAGGGGAACTGCCAAAACATGGATAACCACCTTGGGTTTTACCTGTTGCAGTTTCCCCCAGAAGAACTCATGCGTTAAATGGGTAGTTCGTGGAGGAATGACATCGGCTTCTGGGATGGTCCCCTCATCTTCTCAATCTCCAGACTCCTATGAGTTCTTCATATTCCCTCCCCCCTCCCC
>PVKS010048369.1:0-12383 GCA_004027875.1 Aplodontia rufa | reverse complement strand
TGTCGGCGCCCGGTTCCCAGTGTCCTGCTGGCCCCCGGGGAATGGCTAAGGTCCGCCAAGGTCGTTCCGCCCGCTCCCCGCTCCAGAACCCTGCGGGGAGCGACAATATTGAATAAAAGTGGTGAGAGTGGACAGTCTTGTCTTGTTCCTGAGTTTAGTGGAAATGCTTTCAACTTTTCTCCATTTAGTATTATACTAGCTGAGTTTTTGGCATATATAGAATTCACAAAGTTAAGTTCCTTTGAACCTGATTTTCTCTGGAGTTTTGATCATAAAAGGGTGTTGGATTTTATTGAAGGCCTTTTCTGCATCTATTGAGATGATCATATGGTTTTTGTCCTTAATTCTGTTTAAGTGATGAATTACATTTATAAATTTGAGTATGTTGAAGCAGCCTTGCATACCTGGAATGAAGCCCCCTTGATCATGATGAATTATCTTCTTGATGTGTTTTTTAATGCAATTTGCAAGATTTTATTAAGGATTTTTATGTTGATGTTAATGAGGGATATTAGTCTGTAGTTTTCTATTTTTGATGTGTCTATGTTGGGTTTTGGTTTCAGAGTTATGGTTGCTTCATAAAAAGTGGGAGAGTTCCTCTTTTTCAATTTCTTGGAATAGCTTGATAAGAAGAGGTGTTAGCTCTTCTCCAAAGGTGTGGTAAAATTCAGCAGGGAATCCATCTGGTCCTGGGCTTTTCTTCTTTGGAACATTTTTAATTGCTGTATGGATTTTAGTGCCTGTTATTGGGCTGTTTAAGATTTCAATTTCATCCTGTGTCAATTTGGGGATGTTGTGTCTATAAATTTGTTCAGATTATGAGATTTAGAGGAGTATAGTTTTTCAAAATATGCTCTATAATCTGTTTGATTTCAATGTGATCAGTGGTTGATCACCCCCCTTTCATTGGTGATTTGTTTTGATTCTCTTCTTCTTTTAGTTAAATTAGCTAGGGGGTCTGTCAATTTTATTTCTTTTTTCAAAGAACCAGCTCTTTGTTTCATCAATTCTTTTTATTGTTTTTGTTCTCAATTTCATTGATTTCATCTTTGATATTGATTATTGTCTTCTGATGTCTTTGGAATTATATTTTTCCTCCTTTTGTAGAGATTTGAGGTGGAGCATAAGCTTATTTGTTAGCAATTTCTCTTGATTTTTAATGTAGACACTCAGTGCTATAAATTTTCTTCTTAAGAATGCTTTCATGGTGTCCCAGAGATTTCGATATGTTGTGTCTTCATTCTCATTCTCTTCCAAGAATTCCTTAATTTCTATTCTCATGTCTTCTTGGATCCATGCTTCATTTAATAGGGTGTTATTCTATCTCCATATATGTGTGTTTTCTGTGATAATTTTTGCTATTAATTGCTAGGATCATGGCTACATGGTCTGATAGGATACATGGAATAATTTCTACTTTTTAATATTGGCTGAAATTTCCTTTATGAACTACAATATTATCTATTTTGGAGAAGGATCCATGTGCTGCTGAGAAGAAGGTATTCTCTGCCAATTTGGGATGGAATATTCTGTAGATGTCTGTTAGGTCTGTTTGATTCATTGTGTTGTTTAGACTGGAGATCTCTTTACTGCTTTTTTTGCTTTGATGATGTCTGTTAGAGATAGAGGTGTATTAAAATCTCCCAATACTATCATTTTGAGGTCCACTAGTGGTTTTATGTCTTGGAGTAATTTTTCCACATATTTAGGGGCATTGGTGTTTGGAGAGTATATATTTACTATGGTCATATCTTCCTGTTGTGTTGTTCTCTTTACTAGGATGTAGTGGTCTTATTTATCTCTTCTGATTAATTATGTTTGCAGTCCACTTTGTCAGATATAAGAATTGCACCTCTAGCTTGCTTTCTTGGGCCATATGCCTGGTAGATTTCTTTCCATCCTTTCACCCTTAATCTGTGGCTGTCCTTGACTGTAAGGTGGGTTTCCTATAAGCAGCATATTGTTGGGATTTGTTTTTTGATACAATCTGCTAGTCTATGTCTTTTGATTGGTGCATTGAGACCATTCACATTCAGTTTTAGAATAGTTATGTGGTTGTGGTTCACTGTCATTGTGTTTTATTAGTAAGTTCTGTGCTGTCTTGATTGTCTATTGATAGTATACACTTTATTGAATTTCTTCTGTCTGTGAGTATTGAGGAATGTTTGCTTGTTCTTCTATCTGGAGTTTAAGGATTCTTTGTAATGTTGGTTTTCTGTTTATGCATACTACAAGTTTGATCTTATTATGAAAAGTTCTTATTTCCTCATCAATTTTGAAGCTGAGTTTTGCTGGGTATAGTATTCTGGGCTACATGTTGTGTTCATTCAGATGTTGAAAAATATCTTTCCATGATCATCTTGCAACCAGAATCTGAACTGAAAAATCACGTGATTCTTATTGCTTTTCCTCTTAATGTGATTTGATGTTTCTCCCTTGAAGCTTTTAATATTCTTTCCTTGATTTCCCAGTTTGAATATGATATGTCTTGGTGAGCGTCTCATTGGATTAGGCCTATTGGGTGTCCTATAAGCTTCCTTGATGAGCATCTCTAGCTTGCTCAGCCTGTCCTCATTGTCAGAAGTTCTTTCTTCAAGAGCTAAGGTTCTGTTTTCTGTAGAAGTTAGTCTATTATTAAATTCTTCCATGCTTCCTCACATATCATTGACTGCACATTTTAGCTCTGCTACTTCCTTTTCGGTGTGTCTATTCCTTTGGTAATAGAGCTTTTCATCTCTTGAGTTTTTTCACTCAGTCCCTTTATTATATCTTCTTTTAGTTCATTGTTCCTTTTAGTAATCAGATCGTTGATGAAAAATTGGAACTATGTTCACTGAGGTTGTCTCTCTACACAAAACCTAAGTTTTGTTTTTTTTTTTGTTTTTGTTTTTGTTTTTGTTTTTAAGCAGGGTCTCTCAGTCTGTAATTTTGTGATCTCAAGTAGATGATTGGGGTCTAGCTCAGTTTTTTCAGTCTCCTGGGATTTCAGAGTGGAGACTTCCTTGAAAAGATCAGATTAATGAATGTCCTGAGGGCTGGCCTATGTCCGTCTCCCTGGGGGTTTGAAACTCAGAAGACTTCCTTCTTTTAGGTGCAGGGAGTTGAAGCATATCAGTGGCTCTCTCACTGTCCCTCCAGGTTTTCTGAGCTCGGACTGTGGTCTCTTTAGTGCTCTTGTCCCACCTTAGCTTATCATGTGAGCCTTCCGGCTGGGGGAGGGGGTGGACAGGCTTGAGAAAGGCTCCCCTGCATTTTGTTAACTCAAATCCCACCTAGCTAAGTGAAGACTGGGCCTGTCCTATGCCTCCTTTTCTGGATTCAGCCTCTGAACTGTGGCTGGCTCCTGGCAGAATTGTGGCGTAGCCTGCACTAAACTACTGACTCCCTCCTGTGGGGCAGTCTGTTCAATAATACTCCTGCTATTTCCCCTTGCAAGCAGCTGAGAGAGAGAGACTGTTCTTCCCTTACACAGTGGAGGTGCAGTAGGGGTGTGTCCAGTTGAGCCCAATGTATAGTTCCTTGTAGAACTCAGCTTCCCAGTGGCAGATCAGATCACACATTACGGTTCAGCTCTTCCCCTACAACCTTGTGATTGGAAGCAGTGGTTGTTGCAGCTGCTGTGTCCTGGCTGGGATGAATACAATCCCTCTTTTTCTCTTGTTGCACCTATATCTCTGATCCTCCAAATATCTCCCTTAACTGGCATTGTGTTCCAGTGATGATTTTTCCCTAAATACACCTGGAAGCAATGGAGCTGTCCTGGAGTTTTTTCATCCAGTCATGGCGCCAAAAAAGAAGCAGCCTTCCTGCAGCTCGCCATTTTGGAATCCATGAAATTTTTATTTTAAGGAGTGAATATATTTATGTAAACTTCAGAATTTATTTTGTACTTACACATATTCCAAATTAAGACAAGAGGATTCAGAAACATTGTGCAAATACACTGACATAGCAAGAAAGAATTGAGAAGACAAGCCTGTTTTCACTTATTTTGCCCTAGATTGAAGACCACCATAGAAACCACAGAGATACTAAGTATGGCAAAAAAAAAAAAAAAAAAAACCTAAAAACTGAGAATTTGTCAATTCTTAGACAAGTAATACTTTTGCATTCTTGGCTCATATTTTCTTAATACATAAAATGCAAGATATATTTGATTGGCAAAGATTTTAAATCCTTTGGCTTATAAAATAGCAAAATTTTACCTGAAGCAAGTCTGAATTCTCACTGTGTTCTGTTTAATTTTCCTCTTTTTGCCATAATATAGCTTTGCTGGCAGATGGCAACATTTGGATCATATTGAATTTGGCAAATTCTCTTAAGAATCTTGAAAAATTTTAATATTTACGTGTGAAAAAGATCACAAATTTTACATAGTTCTGCCAAAATGGTAGCGATAAAGTCTTCTGCATTTTTTCTTATTTTTATGCTTTGAATAACTTCAGTTTTAAATGGGGTAGATGTCTAGGAAAGGAACAAGAAGCAAGAGTGTAATTTTAAGAATGTGAAACTTTAACCTATTATCGTCCCCATTTAAGAATTTTGTTCTGATAGTAGAATCCTGTGTTTTGTTAAACTAATATCATTCGGTAGCTAACGATCAAAATATACATCAACAAAGGCAACTTTTCCTGAAGGTTCCCTCAGAAAACTCAAAATTATTGTATCCAGTTGTTTTATGGTAGGCAGTGTTTTCAATAGCCTTATTCTTACATTCTCTCTTTGAATTCTGGATGCAAGGTGAATCATTTGATCTCTAGTAAATGGGACTTTGGGCAGATAGAACCAAAACTGAGCTTATGCAAAGTTCAACTCTGAACAAACTTAGGTCATAGCAAGGTTTCATTGGACTTTTCTACTTAAGCTTCTTGGTAAGCACACATCCTAATAGACTAAAAGTAATCTAATTTAGAGTGCAGATCCTGATTTCTCCTGCTCCTAAAATTGCAGAAGTAACAGTCTCTATGGAGTGCCTGGGGCCAGTCTGTGGACTTCATGTAATGAGTCATTTTGTGAGACTTACTAACAGATGGCCTGTTTCCCCCATAAGCAAACAGATTGGTGACTGCATTAAAATTTCATCATGAATATTTTCTTGGGCATATCTTTGAATGTTACATGTCTTAGTGTTTCAGAGAAGGTCCCTAACCTAGGCACTGACCTTTGCTGTTTTCCCGCAGTTGGTGGGCTCTTTAGAAAGAGAAAGCTTGTGTGCGCCATGCTAAATTTGTCCATGGGGCTGCCTTTTCTGCTCACAAAGAGGCTAATTATTTTACTTAGTTACTGTGTGTGTTGTTTTGCTTTTTTGTCCCCCACCCCCCGCAACCTACAACTTCTGTTGGCCTGGACAAAAAGTGTCCATTCCCGTCCTTTTCTTAAAATTTGGAGATTTAATAATCAAACAGCATGTTCTTATAAATTGATCAAATGGCTCACGGTGTTATTGTACCACTTTTGTAAATTAAGCTATATTACAGGGAGGATAACTAATCTGATCTAGGAATATGTATCCATATGGCATGGTTGAGCAAGAATTTCACAGTAAATTGTTATCACTCTCTTCTGTTAGATAAGAGACAGATACAATTTTTTCTTTGTTACTTTAATAGATAATTTATATTGCATATAGTATTGTCCATTCTGAAATAAATTTTTACAAAGGATCAATGCCTGTGAAGGAATACAAAGAAATTGACTTCAGATTCAGAAAGAAAGCTATTACTGAAAGGAATTTTACAATGCATGGAATCTACTTTTGAATTGTCTTTATTAATACTGGACAAAGTGTTGTTCTTCTGTCTGGATATCTTCATGTGGATATCTTACAAACTCTTCAAATTCAACACATTCAGAGTAGGAAACACTTTTTTTAACCTTTATATATACCTCTCCCTTTCCATTTACCACCTTAGTATGTGGTGTTTCTACCTATAGAGGAACCCTCACCAGATACCTGGGCATTTATAATTTCTTCTATTTTCTCATCCTCACACCTTAAAGCCTATAGATACTGCCCATTAACCCCAACAAATCTATCTCCCTACTGCATTATTGTTGACAGCATCCGGGTGTGGACTCTATTGGTTTTATTTCATGAGCTTCTGTTTGGACTTTCTACCTCCATTCTTGCTGGCTCATCAGTCCATTTTCTAAAACAGACCTCAGTATGTCATTCCCTTCTTAGTAGCGACTTCTCTTTGCCTTTGGGATGAAGTCAGACCTGAAATTCTCAGCAGGACCCAACTTCTTTGACTTTTCGTACTGAGATCCTTACTGTATGAATTTCCACTTAAGAGTGCTGTTACATTTTGACAGGAGTATTTTTTTATCAAAGGTATTGTACCCTCCATCACAGCCTATTTTGCTTCCCTGGCCTCTGGCCTCATGCATTTTCCAGTGCCCCTGACAGGATGCGTCACCATAACCTGGGAGAGTCACATTTCTTTTCATGTGGCTGGCTTTCTTTTCACTCCACACCCTACAAGGTACCCTTTCCTTTTTCTTGAAGGCTCAGATCAGCAAGCCTTGCACTCTGGGTCCCTGACGCACCCAACCCTTCCTTCTTTAACACCTGCATGTTCTCAGTCCCAGGGTTCCCCACTGAATGTTCTACCTCTTTGATGCTCCTGAAAAATAGGGAGCTCTCTGAAGACGAAGGCCAGCTTCTATTCAGCATTATATCCCCAGCTGTCTGAGTTAGTCAGTGACCTCCATCGTTCAAGCATTTGCCCCCAGTTAACAGACAACTGAATCATCTTGACACTATTAATAAAGTATCACTGAAAGTAATTTATCTATAGTAAGGATACTGATAAATAAAATTAGATGTGCACCTTCAAGTGTAGGTGTACAATGACTAGCCTTCTATTACTCAGTATAAGAAAGTTAAACCTGAGTCTGAATGGATTTAAAGCACTCAGAACCAGTTATCACCCTAATTTCCACCCACTTCACAATTAAATACAATCTG
This sequence comes from Aplodontia rufa, assembly GCA_004027875.1. Taxonomy (NCBI): domain Eukaryota; kingdom Metazoa; phylum Chordata; class Mammalia; order Rodentia; family Aplodontiidae; genus Aplodontia; species Aplodontia rufa. The sequence continues at coordinate 5,413 of PVKS010048369.1, read as the reverse complement.
CTAAGTGACATTATACAAATCCCTTTCTGTAGCCCAAATTTTCCTAAACAAATTGCAGATAATAGATTAACATCCCATCTTACTCATTCAGAACATTTTTGCAGTATATAAAGACAGCAATATATTATTAAAATCTGCTCTATAAATCACATGGAGTTTGTTGGGAAAAAAAGACCTTTAAATGTAAGCTAGAATTCAAATGTTCTTAAAGCTGTTATAATGTTCTAATTTAAAAATATCAGTTGTGTTTTTCAAAAAGACATCTTTGTGGCAGAGGTAGAATATTTTATTTAACCAAATATACAACTGTGCTTGTTTTCACTTAAGAAATTTCCACCCATGTTGCTTACTTCTAACTTTTTCTTATGTAAATAAGATCTAACAAAGCAATAGATAAAAATAAAATCATATGGTTAATTTAAGTAAAAGGATATTGTAGTTCAAAAATAGTTAAATGTCTGACCAGGCCACTAAATTCAATCTTTTGTAAACACATGATTTTTGTGTTCAAAGGATCCAGGTGATATTTTATTAGAATAATGTCTAATCTACATTTCATTCCCTTTTCAAAAAAAGATAGCCACACTGAGGGTTGCCAGTTCCTCCTTTCCCACAAGTTTTGCATTCTAATTTAATCAGGCTAAATATTTTAGCCTGATTAAATTAGAATACAAATCCAGTTATATTTTCTGATTCATCTAAAGCTATAAGCATATCAAACATTATTTGATTACCAATGTTTGTGAGCTATTAAAAGGCAAATTGGAGGTGAACTATTTTCTAACCTTTAGCATTTAGTTTTACAGTACGTACCAATGAACTTTGCCTCAACATGTCATTTTTTTCAAGAAAGAATTTTTCATGAATAAAACAGCTATCAGACATTTGTCTCATAGAGAAAATTATAGCTACTGCCTAAGCAGACAGGTAGCATTTAATTCTCGTGAAGTATTCTTTAGTTATTCTCTTCTGAAGCAGTTAGAGACCTTATAATAATAAGAAAAATGTAGCCAAAAGACAAGTGGAGAAAAACTATCAAAAGCTGCTAAAGAATAACATATATATGGAACCAAGGATTGAACCCAGGGGCACTTAACCAGTTAGCTGCATCCTTAGCCCTTTCTTACATACTTTATTTTGAGACAGAGTCTCACTAAGTTGCTTAGGGCCTTCATAAGTTGCTGAGGCTGACTTTGAACTCAGTTCTTCTGTCTAGCCATCTGAGTCGCTGGGATTAATAGGCATGCACCACCTGGACCACAGTGGTAGTACCAGAGTATAACTGTAATTGCCAGAGAAATCATAAGTGTACAAAGTGGATATCCTGGATTTCTGCCTTAAAATGAAGGCCACTGTGTGCTCCCCGCCTTGCTACAACATATTTACATTTTATGTTCTCCTTTTGCCACAAGCTGGTGTCTTTGGAGGCCAGAGTCTATTTTCCTTCATCTTTATATTTTCATCATTCATACCTGTGAAGGGCATATAATAGGTACTTATTAAATACCCTTCCAGAATTTGCACAAATGAGAACAAAAGCTAGAGAAAGTATTATTTAAATGGTCTTTCAAGTATCACGTAAGTAAACTTGGAAAAGCATACATGCAGTAGTGATTGCCACTGCTTTAAAACCTTATTGGAGACCCCAGTCATGTATGAACATCAAAAACTTTTCCTAAAAAACTCAACGTAAGTGTTCTTCAGCTTTAAAAGCATGCCTGTGTACCATTTGGGTTACAAGGTTACAAAGTTTTAGTTGCTTCTGGCCATCAGAAATCCACAAGGGGAGGGGATTTCCTTTCCTGGGTGTCAGGCCAATTTGGGGGCTCATAGGAAGCAGAAGCGGTGAGATGTTGAGAGGCAGGAAGACGGTCTAGTTTAGGCAGATGGCTCCCTGAAGTGTACCACTGAGCAAAGCTCATTTTGAGCCCTTCCCATGTGCAGGGTACCAGTTTGCCTCAGTTCCACATCTGTGCTCTTGCTGAACACCTGGTACTTTTGGGCTCTCTTCTCAAACCGCTGAGGAGCAGTCTCAGGAAACTCTACCCTCCCTGGCATCGAGGATTTTGTGGAGATATCGAACTTCTGTTGCTTCCACACTACTTCTATGCAATTGTAGTTCTCTATGTTTCATCTAAAGAAACAGTCATTTAAAAAAGAAAAAGTTGTTTTATCAGCAGGGAGACAAGGGACCATGTTCCAAGGGGAAGTGCAGTAAACCTGTGTGCATAGTTCAGCTTGGTGTTCCCCCTTTACAGCCTACTCAAATGTACAGTCAAGAGTCTTATCTGTGGAGTCACCAGCACAGCTGAGGACCACGTACTGTCCCTCTGAGCCACTGAGAATAGGATGCACTGATAATATTGGCATGTCAAAGGCCTTCAAATTAAAGAAACATGAAGCAGCACATTTTCACACCCTCATATGACTGGCTCCAAAGAAATTAGCCACCTTAAAGCTCAATTAGATTAGGGTGGATACCCAGCAGAGCAAGTATCCGTGATTGAGGACACTGCAGTTTCCTCGTAGTATTAAGCTGTGCTGATTGCGTAGGGACAGCTGTGACCTTATAGTTTGGCACCCTGTGTTTTATGTTTTTAAATTACTTTCTATCTATAAATGATACTGTATTAATTCTATTACATTTGAAGTGACTTTTTTTCCAGTTTCCATTTGACTCTAACATGTCCTACTTTTACTCTGGTGTGAAAAGTAGAAGTAAGCAAGCCGGTATTCACAAATAAGCTTCAGAGTTGAGGATATGAACATATCACTGATAAATTTTTGTAGATGACTATTGGATATGCAACACAGTTGTATTCTTTCCTATATTATTGCATTTTATTGAAGTCTCATTCTGAGGGTTTGTATGTGCAGAGTAAACTTCATCTTTTAAAGTTAACTTTCATATATCAATTATTTAACTTGTTTTTCTATACATAAGCTCTAAACAGTCATAGTTCTTATCTTATAAAAAGTTATTTTTTGGCACCGCTTTGGCCAAGGAAAATTGTAATGCAAGATGCAACAAATTGCTCTCTGTAAAGATGCTTCAAGCTAATGTTTCTGAACTACCCTACCAGGAGGAAAAGAAAAGAAAATGCTTTTGAGAGATTATGTCTTCTGTCTTTTCTGAGACCTGACTTTGTGGTCACATGCCTGCTGCACTTCCTCCGGAGAAAATGACAGGAGTATTACTCGGTTTCTTTGCTCTGGATATGGAGCTTAATGGCATGAATACTTCATAAAAGAAGCACAGGCGTTAGAAGACAATTTTGTCCTATTATTCTTGAGGCCTTAGCAATCTTGAGAGCAACAATATAGGAGCTCTCTCTTTGAAAGGAAAATGGAATGTCTAGGAGACAATAAGCGAGAGAACAGAGGTGAGGCCCAGAAGATTTTTCTCTTATTTTGAAAGTTATTTCCCATCCTGATCCCTCCCTCAAAGTACAAGATGTCATCCCAGGAATTCTCTCCTCATCATGTGTGAAGAAAGGAATAACTTTGTATCGTCTTTCCATCATAATAAAAAGTTTTAATCCGTGTTTTTAAAAATCCTTCCAAAAGCCTAGAAAATTTAATTACTTGAAAGAATATTTTCTAGTTCTTATATTAAAATTTGTATTATGTCAGCATTTATACTGTAAATTATTTCTGAAAAGTTTTTAAAAGATTGTTCACACATGTACAGTGAGATTAAAAGTAATTCTCAGTATATAACTCTCACCCATTCCAAGTTATTAATCCTTCCAGCTTTTCTACCCTCTTTTTCACCTCATCCTTCCTTCCTTCTTTCTTCCTCTTTTGCCAAGTTTTGCTGTTGATAGGTATGGATCTTTCTCTTTTCATAATTTCTGATTTTGTTTGGATTTTACTGTTAACACATTATGAAACTGATTAAAATTTGAATGTTCCTAGCAATCATTTTTCCATATTAGTATCATTTTATGTAGTTTATAGAGCTGCAGTCAGATCCTGCGATGGATACTAACAGGAATAGCTAACCTTCTGCAGACACTTCTATTTGAAAGGTGCTATGCTCTTATTGATATTAGCATAACTCATTTCCATTTTTTCCTCACCAATATTATGAGGAAAGTATTAAGTTATGATAAAGTGCTTTCTCAGGGTCTTTTGCATGTTAGAGTTGGTGTCTGACCCCTGAGTCACCCCCACTGTACTATACTTTAGGTAAGGGTTCAAGTAACAACTGCTTTTTTTTTCTCTTTTTAATCACTCTGACTTTTTTCACTCACATTTTATGAGATGGTTCTGAAAAATATTGTGAGAGTTATGTCATTAATTTTATTGAGATTGTACTCTTTCATGAATAATAACTCCTTTGGTTTTATTGAAAAGATAAAGTTAGTGTATACTTTTTTGTCTCAAATGACAGTGTGATTTGTGGGATAAACGTCTTGTGACCTAGAAAGTCACGGCATAATTTCATTCATTGCCAAAAGCTGTAGTGCTTCAGGTATATTTTTACTCTTCATATAGCGCAGTTTGGATATCTCAAATCAAAATTTCATAAACTTTAATAGTATGTCAACACCAGAAATAATGATAGGTGAAGGCAGTTTTTATAAACACTATTGATTATCCAATTTAAACTAATTTTATTATGTGTAGAAGGTTTGTTTAAAAATACATCCAATCTATAAAAGAAGTTTAAGATTCTACATTCTACAGATTAACTATTGAAATTTTATAATAAAATTTTTAAATTCTCATAGATTATCTTGGACTTTGAATCACAATGAATTGTTTAAAACTTTGACTGGATTATTGAAAACCAATTTGTAGAAACTTCATTTATTACACAACTAAACGTTTTCCAAATTGATCTGTTTTCTTAGCAAAACCTTTTATACTTAAAAGTAGTTTAAAACCTTGGTTTGCCTAAGAATTTTGTCTTGCTCTTTTATTCTTTTAAATATTTATGTAAAAACAGTTGAATATATGTAAAGTTATCTGTTGAAGCATTTCTGGTAGTATTAAGATTGGAATTAACCACAAGGTACATCATCAGAAAATTGGTTCAATAAATTATGACACAGCCATACAAAGGGAATGTTTTAAGTCTTAAGAAGAATCCTGTGACCCCACATACTAAATGAAGAAGCTCAATGTATAGTGGTACATTTCAATTTAAGTCATAGAACAGTTTAAATATTCTTAATCTTTAAATGAAGAATAAAGGTGCATATGCAAGCATATAAATACATTGTAGGAATCCTTACCCTCCCAACTTGTCAGTAGACACTCTTCGTAGGCTTATTTATTTTCACTGCTTCTATATATCTTTTCCATATTACTCTTCAATCTGTATCTTTATTTGCTGAAGCCCAGTGAAATCAGAAACTAGAACTTCCAAAAGTGAGTTGCTTTACATCTTATACCTGTCCATGTT